>CAHIKZ030001309.1:190000-250000 GCA_903632075.3 Acanthosepion pharaonis
ACTTACTCTGGCTGAAGACTCAATATATAGATATTTACATAAAATACCAACTATCTAAAGAGAATCATTATAAATTTTTTTATACAGTTTTATAATCTTCATAATTTTAGTTCAATACATGTTAAAAAAATTTCAGTAAAGAGCATTTATCATTTTTCAGTACAATGATGTTCTCAGTTTTTAAGTTGATATTTCCACAGTAGAAAAAAATTGAATAATATTTCCACAACAAATAAATTAGAAAAAATGGGTACACCTTTTGACCATGATCACCAGATTTCAGCTTCTTGTATTTACAAGTAGATGTAAAAATAATATTTAACAAAATGTTGTCCTTTACATGGGTTTGAATCTCACTAAGGTCAAGATGGCAACCTTGATGTTATTGGCCTGGGGAGGCAATGCCAGCATGTGGAAAAGTGCAAGTGCCTAAAAACCATACCACAGATTCACTGAAGCTTTGTCAGTAAAATTGGGTAGATGGACTATTTTGAGAGCTGCTGATGGTTGTGCTAGCACAAGATCACAAGTCATCATGACTGAGGATTTGAGCATACTGGCTTTGTTCAGATTGTTGATCATGCCAGATAATTCTCTCAGAAACTGTAGCTATGGTCTGCTCACTATAGTTGCAGTATAAAGGTTGGCTCTGTAGGTGTTGAACAAATATAAGATTAGTAAAATGTGTGTGTATGTATGTGTGTGTGCATGTGTGTATATATATATATGTTCTGTTTATATATTATTTTAGTAGATACATATATTTAAGTAAATGTTCTGTTTTTTTAATTAAACAGTACTTACATTATTTATATAATTCAGACTGTTATCCTCATCTTCATTGCTATATTCACAGTGTTTCAGCTGTTGTACATCCCGGCCTTCTTCAGGTGATTGGAATTTCAAAACCAAACCCTTTATTTCATCCATCAGGGTAGATTGTTCTAGTTCCATGTGCCATTCCTCTTCCGGATGTCTCTGCTATTTCCCTTTTTACTCAACTCTCCAAGTCTTTTTGGTTCACCACTGCTATAGCTTGGTATTGAGCTCACAATTTGGGTCTAGTCACTGGATCTAACCAATGTCTTTATCAACTGAGCTATGTGTCCTTGAACAATATACCCTGGTGGATGAAATAAAGGGTTCAGTTTGAAATTCCAATCACCTGAAGAAGGCTGGAGCCTACAATGGCCAAAATGTTGTGAATATGGCACTGAAGATGAGGATAACAGTCTGAATAATGTAAATAATCATAATACCTCATCTCAGAGATATAGACAGGTAATTAATACTGTTTAATTAAAAGACAGAGCGTTTACTTAAATAGATTGTATCTCTTAAAATAATGTATAAACAGAAAATATATTAAATAATTGTTGGACTTAATCCATTTCATAATATGTTGTCATTATTTATGCTAAAATATGTCTTTTGAGCAGATATGATTATTTGGAAAAGATTTCTTGTTTAAAAACATTAATTAGGACTTTGCTAACCAGATGCTTCTGTATAGCTAAGTGGTATAGCACATCAGATCAAATGACAATTCCGTATAGGACACAGGTTTCATTCCTGTTGGAGAACACATATTTTCTACAAAATTTCTTGAACATTCAGGTCAGTAAATGTAATTAATATTGTTTAATTAAAATAACAGAGCATTTACTTAAATAAATTGTATCTATTAAAATAACATATAAACAAAAAATATATTAAATGATTGTTGGGCTTAATCCATTTCATAATATATATATATATAATGTGTATATATAAGTATATATGTATAAATATGTGTATATATAAATATATATATATATATATATATATATATATATAAATATATATAATATAATATATATATATATATATATAGATATATATATATATATATATATATATATATATATATATAAATATATATATATATATATATATATATATATATATATATATATATATATATATATATATATATATATAGATAGATATATATAAATATATATATATATATATATATATATATATATATATATATATATATATATATATAATGTGAAAATCTAAAAAGATCCTATGGGAAGATGAATAGAGGCATAATGTCACTATCATTATTGATAACTCCAAACAATTTCGTAATCACCATTAGACTCATACAACTATTTCCAAATGCTCTGCACTGTCAAACACACTGTGCTGTCACACACTCTGAAATGTTCATATGGGAGCTTCTGTCATGAATGCCAAGCAGTACAGCATGCCATTTCCAAATTTCTGCCAGAGTGAATTGTCTCATGATGCTTTTTTTCTCACAGATGGTAGCCAACTGACCCTACTATACTGTGCAATTAACAAAATCAAAACAGACATATATGAGGTGTGTTTGTGTGTGTGTTTTTATATATATATATATATATATATATATATATATATATATATATATATATATATATATATATATATATATATAGGTCCTATGTATGTATATGTATGTATATATATATAAATATATATATATATATATATAGGTATCTTGTGTATGTATGTATATGTATGTATATATATATATATATATATATATATATATATATATATATTTGTTATCACATTATATATATATATGATGTATAACAATGTGCAAAAACAACCAACTTACATGCACAAAATTAAAAATATAAAATAGCGACAATTCAACCATTGCACCCAGTATATGGTGTGTGTGTATATATATATATCTATATATCTATATATTTGTAATACCCATTGTAGAAAAGACTTTGTAAATCACAGATACCAGAATAGTAACACCTTCAAACAATACTCAGTCAGACACCACTAATTCCCATACATATATTTTTACTTTACCATCACATGATCTAATTATTTCAAGATAAGGTCAGCAGTGTCACTTTATTCCTATATAACACCTATATATATATATATATATATATATATATATATCTAAAACATATATATATATATATATATATATATATATATTCTGTTTATATGTTATTTTTTATGGAAACACTTATTTGAGTAAATGCTCTGTTCTTTAATTAAACAGTATTAATTACATTTACCGACCTGAATGTTTGAGAATTTTTTAGAAAATATGCATTCTCCAAATTGAACCTGCGTCCTATATGGAACCACCATTAAGTTTGATGTGCTATGACTATTCAGGCACAGAGAACTTCCACTTAAGCAAAGCTCAAATTACTGCTTTTAAATACATCCTTTCGCCAATCTTTCCCAATATGTCATATCTGCCCATAATGAATTCATAATCTAAGATAAACAATGACAACATATCATAGGAAATGGATTAAATCTGACAACTGTTCTATATATTTACTCTTTATATGCTATTTTTTATGGATACACATTTGCTTAACTGGATGTTCTATGTGGCTGAACGGTCAGAGCACGCTAGGCTTAATGGTTGTTATGTATAGTATGCAGGTTCAATTTCTCTCAGATTTAATTTATTTCTTATGATATATATATACTTACAGGGTGACCACTGAAAGACTGAATAATATAAAACAAAAATAACTTTTACAAACACATGAGTATCTTGGGGTAGCAAAGTTTGGACTATTTGAATCTTGTATGAAAACATTTTTAAATCCAGTTTCAGAATCTTCTGAAGTTATGTTCTGTTGACGTCTGATTGAGCAGAGTGATGATGAGTAGATGCTGATGGATTCTCAAGGACACTCTGCTGTACAGCTTTTATTGCTGTGTCTGTGGCACTTAGGACCTCTTCCTGGAAGATCATCAGTTCTTTCAAACTGGGTGATTAGGTTCTGAATCATATTATCACTTGGAGATATTCTGACATTAAAATGTTGCCGGTATTTTCTCTGAGTTTGAATAATTGATCTTTTTCTGGAAGAGAAAAACTCAGTGAGTTTTACACATTGCTGGACATCATACATAGCCATTTTAATCTCCAAGGGATGCTGTATAACCTGCAAAAAAAGGAAAATAAAAAGATTGAAAATGAGGAAGTTATTCCTTTTGTCAAACCTATCTTTTTTCAGTGTTTTTTATATATATATATATATATATATATATATTAGGCATATGTTATTGAAGACTACAGAACATTTTTGTTTAATAATCTTCCTTTCAATTTTCTCTTGCTTTCATGAAAGTTTCTTTTTATTTGGGTCTAATCTGTTGAAAAAAGACCCCAGTCTTTGGTGTGTTACCGAGCACTTTTGCTTGTTGTCAATTACCATCATGGCTGTATGTTTTTGGTTTTAAGTACATTGTTTTTTAGAAGACAGACCACCATGTTTCAATAGCTCAATATCTATATCTCCTTCAATAGATCAGACCACCATTTGTTTTTGATTTGGCGCACACAGAACTAAACCTTACTTTTCACAAAGGAGAAGTGAGCAGCAAAAGCTGACCTGTTGGCAGATGAAGAGTTGAGGAATTTCAAATGAGCCTTCCTCTTTTTATCAATGAGAAGGTTGATTTCATTGGAGTTGTCAGCAAATCAATCTTGAATCTATATATAATGTGTGTATTTGCTTGATTTAATTGAGAAGATTAAGTTCAGAAATTCTTCAAACTACTTCCAAGCTAAAATTGGTAAAGACATTAAAAACATAAAAAATTCCAGTAAATTATGGATTAAAGCTGGCAAATCAAAAAATATCTATAAAATTAAACCCTCTGAATTGACAAACTCATCACTGGCAAAATTACTAGCTCTTATAAGAAAGACAATAACAATAGCACCTTATCCTCTATCAATGAAAACATCTCCAAATTTGCTAACAAATGTGGAGTTGCTGACAGAATTTAATATGAAAGATGCATACATTCTATTCAAAGATCATAAACTGAACTTTACCAATAACTTGCAGTCGCGTTTAATTAATCCCTCAAAATCTGAGTTGGGATTAATTTCTAAGAGCATTCTTAAGAAAATAACATCATGTATCCTGGATACCTTTGGAAGGACTCGGCTGAGATGATTAAATGGTTCCTAAAGGTCCCCAATTAAAGGAAAGCTACTGTCATCTAATTTGACATCTTGGATTTTTACCCTTCTATTTCAGAGGAACTATTAATTAATAGCCTCAATTTCACAAAAAGATATACTGAAATTACGGAAAATGATCTGGACATTGTTTTAGCATCAAGAAGATCAATACTTACATACAATGACACTACTTGGGTGAATAAATAGCCAAAAAATCTTTAATGAAAATAAATTTATATACAACCAGGCTCTCAAAAATAGTGGTTTTAGACAGGAATTAAACTATAATGAAGAACTAGAAAATCATAGTAATAATAGATCTAAAAACAGGAAGTGGAAAGTAATATGGTTTAACGCACCATATTGCAGGCTTTCCAACATTGATATAGGAAGTTTCTTCCTAAGGTTAATAGACAAGCACTTTCATAGTAAACATCCATTATATAAAATTTTCAATAGGAAGACACTGAAAATTAGTTATTCATGTGTAAGTAATATGGAGAAAATTATATCTTCCCACAATTTTAAAATACTTAAAAACTACCATAATAGTGAAACTCGATCTAGGAGCCCCACCTGCAATTGTAAGAGTAGAGCTAATTGTCCAATCGGGGGAAAATGTATGTATGAGAATGTAATTTATGAAGCTACAATCTTCCCTGAAGAAAATATCAGCCAGAAAAAAAGATATAGGTATATTCACTGGTAATTGGAAGCAGCATCTGTACAACCACAGATGCTCTTTTAAATATTGATACCTTAAAAATCAAACTTCCTTATCCAAACACTACTGGGAACTAGTGGACAAGGGACTAACCCTGCATTTCAATTGGAGATTCTTATCAAGAGCGAGAACCCCTAATAACTTCCGCAATTGGTGTGATCTATGCATTGCGGAAAAATTTCTATTATTAAAGATAAAAATCCTGATGAGTTGCTGTATCTTCGTAGTGACATCATTTCCAAATGTAGTCATAAAAAACAATTTAAAACATAAACACGGTTTTATAATGTGTTGTTACCTATAACAGTTCGATCTTAGATCACTAACATCGGACATGACTTTTAAATGGAATGACTCTTATGTTACCTATATATATATATATATATATAACATTGTCTGTGTTTATGTGGTGTTCTATATATTTTTTTGATTATTTGTGTTAGCAAACTTTATTCATGTGTTGGTATATGTGTATGTGGGTATGTAGGTAAAAAGTTTTCCTAAATAACTCACTTACAAAATCTGATAGTTTTCTGATATTTTTATATACCTAGGTATATATGTAGAGTTAAGAGATATATACGCATTAATCACTCTGTGTTTTTTTTTAATATTGTTAACGTTTTCTTCCTCAGTAGGTTTTTAAGTACAAATTAGTTTAATTCTACCTATCTATTTTTATATGTTAAATGTATGTTTGGATGAGTGTTTTTTTTACCTTTTACTTTTTACCTTTTAATTATATATATATATATATATATATATATATATATATTATATGTGTGTGTGTGTGTCTGTGTGTATGTATATATATATATATATATATATATATCTGTCTATATTTTGAGATGAGGTATTATTTACATTATTCGGACTATTGTCCTCATCTTTGTCGCCATATTTATTACAACATAATGCCTGTTGGACTGAACCCTTTATTTCGCTCACTGGGGTAGACTGTTCTAGTTTCATGTGCCATGTTTTTAATGGATGTCAGTTATCAGTTATCTCCTATTAATTTTCCCGTTTCTTTTTCCCACTGCCTTAACCGTGTATTGAACTCACAGATTTTGGGTCTTGTCACTGGATCTAACAAACGCCTTTATCCAATATGCCCCATGTCTTTGGGGGGGACATCTGTGTATGAATTTCTGGGTATTATAAACTATGAAAACACCAGCCTCTCTAGTTTTGTTATGTTAGACCTAAGCCGGCTTGGCTTTTCCAAGTTTGTCTCAAATTTCCATCTCAGTCCATCCAATTATGAATATACGGATGTTCAAGGTCACCTCCTCACTCTGATAACGATGTCCAAGTATATTTCGCCTGATGGTTGTATTTTCACTTGATATTTGAGATATCTTATTTAATACTGACTCCTCAGAGGCACTCAGCTGACATTAATGATATTGATTGATATTGACTGTCTCTTTTTCATTTTTAAAATTTGATGGACCTTTTGTGCGTCACCTTCTGATCTTTCAATAATTTTTAATTTTGTACTTGGCAAGCTTTGACTACATCAAATTCATGGCTGAAAGATTTTATCCAGGTCATTTGGATCCTTCTCTGGTCTTCTTCATTAGTAATTCTGTTGAAGAAATTTCTCGAGCCTCTGGGAGATATGACCTTTGTAGTCTCTGTTTTATCCAACAATTGTACTGGATTCCCTCTAAGGACAAATTTGTCCCATTTTCTCTGCGACCAGACGGGCTCTCCTTGAATTGACAGGAAGTCTTGGAACCAAGCCTGAAGGGAACAGTTGTAGATCTCTGCATCGGTGTAGGAATGTCAGATGGTTCGATATTCGTGGCAGTTTCTGGTAGGATTTGTCTCCATATTTTTGGTATATTGGGTCTGTACCGATCATTCACTATCTGTCTATATTTCTGAGATGAGGTATTATGTACATTATTTACATTATTTGGACTATTGTCCTCATCTTTGTCACCATATTTATTACAAGGTTTCGGCTGTTGTACACTTTGGCCTTCTTCAGGTGGTTGGAATGTCAAACTGAACCTTTTATTTCACTCACTGGGGTAGACTGTTCTAGTTCCATGTGCCAACCAAGCATAGAAATAAATACAATATGGGAACCAGTAATAAGGAGTGCCAGAGAAAAGTGATAATAATTGCAATATGAGCTCTGGTAAAAAAAAACATGCAATGATAACAGAAAAATTGCAATATGAGCACTGGTAAAAATGGTTGCTGAAGACTTTAGATTTATAATACCCAGAAATTCATACCCAGATGTTCTCAAGGACACATGGCACAGTGGATAAAGGCATTGGTTAGATCCAGTGACAGGATATATGTGCAGATATGTAGAAAAATAGGAAAGAATACATTAGGTAAATAATCTGGAGTTCTTTAGTATTTTTGTTTTTATTTTTAAAAAACAGTGCTCCATACAGAAGTAGAGCTTAAATTATAATTATTTTTTAAAAAATATGATTCCTTTGCTACATAAGAGTTCTCATGTTTCAAAAACAAGAGCTGAAAACCTCAATATAATTATTAAAATTAAATTGAATTAAAGTATCAAGCCCTGTTTCATCCTCAAGTGAAAATTTAGGAATAACCGATCTTGAAATCTACGCATCTTTATAAGCATGTTCATTTGCAAAATTAATTACTATAGAAATGGCTGGGGTGACCATTTTGGTAAGGGGCCTAAGAGATAATTTTTATCCACATATCAGTCACCTTCGGAAAGAGGTCAAGCTGAGGTAGGGTGGGGGTATCCATTTCAAAGCGAAGGATGGCATTCATGTACACACATTGTCTGGTCAGTCATAGCGAAAGATAGCTTTTGGCACCATAATATGTCATTAAGTGTCTAGAGAATTTTGTTTTATTTTATTTATTTATCCTTTTTTTTTTTTTTTTTTAAAGGGCTGTTTCATATATACTTAAATTTGAACTACAATTTGTTTTTTTTTTTTTGACTTCATTAAAGGGTTTTTTCTATATCTTATGATTTGGGCAAAGTTTTTAGACCTTTTATTAGACAATGAAATTTAATTTTTTTATGCTAATTATTTAATGCGAAAATTTGTTGATGTCGGCAGAAAACCATTGACTCATGTATATAGTTTAATAAATTTTCATTATTTAGAAACTTAATAACACAATATATATAATAAACAGTATTAGTAACATTTACCGACCTGAATGTCCGAGAAATTTTCAGAGAAAATATTTGTCCTCCGACAGGAATCGAAGAGAGCATTTACTTAAATATTTGTATCTATAAAAATGTCTTAAAATAATTGTCAGACTTTGTCCATTTCATAACATGTGACGTCATTTGTTTACATTTGGATATGCATCGAGCAAATATGAATGTATGCAAGAGATTCATGGAAGATTGTAGTTTAAAAGCAGTAAAATTGACCTTGCTAACCAAACGCGCCTCTGTCGCCCAATCGGTTAAGGCACATCAGGCTATATGATGGTTCCATATAGGATACAGGTTTGATTCCTGTTGAAGACAAATAATTTCTCTGAAAATTTCCCAGACATTCCGGCTGGTAAATGTTATTAATACTGTTTATTATAAAACAGAGCATTTACTTAAATATTGGTATCTATAAAAAGAATGTATAAACATAAAAATGTCTTAATATATATATATATATATATATATATGTATAAAACATATTTTTGTATGTGGCATGTTTTATTACAAGTATGAAGAATCAAAAATTTATTTCTCTTACCAAATTTAATTAACAATGTTATCAATAAATATATGTGTATGTATATATGTCTATGCATGTTTATATGTATATAATGTGTGTGTACATGTCTATGCATGTATATATGCATATATTATTATATATATATATATATATATATATATATATATATATATATATACATATATACATATATAATTAAACATTTTTATTACTTCAAACATTATAGAAGAAAACTAAAAATTATTTGAAAATTATACTTTGACTAGTTTATCTGTACTGTCCAAATATTTTCCTTATAAAATATCACAAAAAATTAATAACTCTTTATCTTTTCCTCTTTATGTTTAATAGATCCTGAATATTAAACTTAGCATTCTATTCAACATTGAATAATTATGGAGTTTTATTAATCGATAACATAATAAAATATGTAATATAACATAGAATTATATTCAATTTTAGTAGTAGTGAAATAGAGATTTACCAATTCAGTCATCCTTATTTTTTTTGGACTGCTAAAAAATGCTATTTGAGTTGGGTGTAACTGCTAAATCAAAAAATTATTTATCAATAGTTTGTGATATATAAACAATATATATATATATATATATATATATATATATATATATATATATCCAAGAGATAGAAAGTTTTTGAGAGTAGATTTAGTGTATATTTGGACCTTAAAGCCTTCTTTTATGCATGTTTCAATTAAATATAACAAAAAAAATATTGTTTGACCAAATTTTTTATTTAATTTTTTTGATATTCCTTTAAGTTTTTTTCAAAAATTTTGAGTTTTTGGAAAATTAGCATAATTGGCTTTTGTTACATTATTTTGATTTACTTTAAATTCCCAATCAATTTGTTAATTTACTCATTGGTGAATCAATAAGTAATAATATATCTTTGATGTAAAATTTTTGTGTTTTATCATCTTTTGTAGTAAAAGTAATTTTCTAATTAGTGGAATTAAAGTAATATATAGTTTTAATGATATATATATATATATATATATATATATATATAATATATATATATATATATATATATTTTTAAAGAAAAAAAGGTTCTCAATATAAAATAATTGCATTTGTAAATATAAAGGATAGACAGTTTCAAACATCATGGCAACAGTCTTGTTTTCATGTTTAAACACAATCTTTCTGGCCTAAAACATTTTGTCATCCTCAATATTATATATTTACATAATACATATTTTATTTTAAAACTATATTTCTATCTTATACATACATAAATATATATATATATATATATATATATATATATATATATATATATATATATATAAATTGCATTTCATATATGGTAATTAAAATATAATCAAATTTGGAATGTTTCCACTTTTTTTTTTCATGATATTAGGATCAAAATAGATACAGCACATAGAAGAAGTCTAATAGATTGCAAACAAAAGGACATTGTTTTAATTTTCTTATGAATCCATAAACTTGATAGTATATTTGTGTACTTACAAAAATGAACAAAACATCAGTTCTGTTGACTATTCACTTCTGTTTTATCAGTTGTACAGAAGAGATCAAATTTCAAGTCAACCAAGGGAGTGTTTTTGCTTATTATTGTCTTATTCATTATAACTCATAAAAGGCACTAATTGTTGTATTAGGCTCCAAACATTTATCATTAGTGAATTCTTGATATTTTTTTATTTTACTGTTAACAATGAAATCCTTTGTCAATGCTTTCATCATAGATAACTTATCCACCATGTTTTGTGATAGAATTCTTCTATATCAACATCTTTGTGTGTTTTTTTCCTGTTATGAATATAAGCAGAAATTTGTATTATCATGAACACTATCAGAATTTCACTTAGCCATTACTTTTTTCTCAAAAGACTATAGGAATGTTTTCATTCCTCCCAAACACCAATTTGATTGGGTTATAAAAATTCCCACAATGTAATGCATTTTTTTCACTTATAGCACATCCAAATGCAACATAAAAATCATATTGAACATCAGTCATTTTCTTGTCACTAGGCCCTAAAGAATAGCATTATGGCACATATGATCCATTACTCTAGAGTGACCGAGCAGCTGTTATCCTAACAACCACATTCTAATTTTAAGCCATATTTCTAAACTCTTGGTTGTTGAACAAAAAACAACCTGGTGTTCAAGAATAAGAAATCCAATATTTAAAAATGCATTTAACAATAGACAAACTATCTTTAGGAATTTTAGCAGCAATCTAGTTCTGTGATCAATCATAGGGAGCATGAAGGATTTTCGTCTGGCCCACCAACTTAATACCTGGACACTAATTATGTAATTAATTTGTGGAGCAAGTTGAAATATCTTTGGAGTTAACTGACTGTAAGTCAAGTAACTCCAAAGATATTTTTTTGCAACTTGCAACAAATTTTTTGTAAATCAAATTTCATTCTGAATCCACTGTTGACTTCTATAAGAAATATGTTTTGACTAGCGGAAAATAGAAAAGCCTATTTAATAATGTGAAAATTATACTATCATTATTTGGAAGTAAATATACTTGTGAACAATTTTCTTTCAAAAATGAAATCAACTAAAAGTCATTTAAGAACAAGTTTGGGTGTTGACCACTTGGATGATGTTTTACTTCTGTCATTGACAAATATTTCACCTGATGTGAAGAAGTTATCAAACAATAAGCAAAAACAAGTGTCTCATTAAATAATTTGCCATTTCTAATTGTATTTCATTTGTAGTAAGGAATTTGCAATTTTTGTTGATTGTGTTAATTGTTATCTTGTAGTAAAATAAGGAACCTTGTTTAAATAATATAGCATTAACTTTGTTGTTTTTTTCTTTAAACTTCTAGACCCAAGGCAGCCTTCTGGACAAAGTAGTCTGAGATTGAGACAATTTGTTATAATACATTTGATATCATTGGCTCTCTTCTAAAATAATGCATAGCTTTCTGGCCTGTTCTCTTCAAAAGGTTGCCAACCCCTGTCTTATGATATTTGATAGGAGTAGTGTTGAAGGTTTTTCTGTCACGTATGACATAAAAACAGCAAACTTGCAAATTTAGTAGTGACTTGCAGCAACAATTTTCCTATAGAAGAGATAAAAGGCTGCCAAATGAGTGCTTAAATGAGTTAGGGACCCTCAAGTATGGCTACACAGCTTCTAAACTGGCCCTAATATTTGGTGTGGAATACAAATTTTTTTATCTAAAGTCACATAGTCTTCCAAGTCTGGGAAGCATTATGCCTCATAAAGGAAAGTATGTCTTTTCTGGCCCCACTGAACCTTGATACTTATGCTTGACAGTGAATTAATTTGCATAGTTTTCATAGATTTTACAGTCTTGTTTGTCTTTTAATCAACCACAAAGACAGATTCTTAGTTCGATGATCCTCAATTTGGATAGATCAACAAGCAAACTATTCCGTTTAATGATGTGGATGTACAGTTTAGCCTGCCACATGAATTTCAACACATCTATTACACACAGGAATGGAGGTTTTGCCAAGTATTCAGAAGAGATTACCCATTTGTTGTTTCCATAGTTGCTTGTTTATCTTGGAATTCTGGTCTGCTCTTTTTTTTATCAGTCTCTTATTTTCTTTTTTTGGATCCTTTTCCTCTTCTTCATGGTCAATAACAGTCTAAGGAAAACCTTCCTTTACCTCAGGTCTCAGGTAAAATACTTGGTAAAGGATTGTATCAGACAGCAAATCAGGAAAATAGAGGAGATGGCTAAAAATAAAAAATAATAATAAAAATAATAATTTAAAAAATAATGAAAAATAGGCATTGTGTTCTGCTACTCAAATTTATATTTAAAGAAAATATGATTTTAAGGAGAGGACAAACTCTGGTCAGGGGTGAAGTAAAAAGAGAATTAAAGAAAGAAGTGAGGGAACAGTGATGACTGGAGAAGTAAAGCAAGGAGTAGAGGAATAAAATATTAAAAAGAGTAGAGGAAAGAGTAAAAGGAATAAAATATTAAAAAGAGTGGAGGAAAGAGTAAAAGGAATAAAATATTAAAAAGAGTGGAGGAAAGAGTAAAAGGAATAAAATATTAAAAAGAGTAGAGGAAAGAGTAAAAGGAATAAAATATTAAAAAGAGTGGAGGAAAGAGTAAAAGGAATAAAATATTAAAAAGAGTGGAGGAAAGAGTAAAAGGAATAAAATATTAAAAAGAGTGGAGGAAAGAGTAAAAGGAATAAAATATTAAAAAGAGTGGAGGAAAGAATAAAATGGAATATTAAAAAGGGGAGGTGAGTAGAGTAGAAGAATCAGTCAGTTTAAGAATAGAATATTAAAAAGAGGGCAGAGGAAAGAGCAGAAAGAATATTAAAAAAAGGGAGGAGAAAGAAGTAGAAAAATAGATTATTAAAATGAGGGTGGAAGAAGGAGTAGAAATATTTAAATTAATAAGCAGAGGAGCAACCATAAGAGTGAAAAAAAAAACAGAAGAATAAGTCACATAACTGCAGTGATGGTAAAAGTAATAGAGCAAAGTAGTTCTCAATTTGTAATAGTACACATTTATCAGAGAATCAATTTGACACTGTATTAATATTATGAATACTACCTCCTCCTAAAATGATTAAAAAAAAATCAATATTTTTTGATAATGACAAATGCCATATCTAGAAAAACATCTAATAAATGCTAATCTACAAACATTCTTCACCATCAAAACTTTTTCCTTATTTCTCATGAGTAGAACCAATTATATACAGTATGTATAGAAAGCATCAATCAAAATCTTGACTTTAGTCTGGATTACAAATCACAACTGCCTCAACCATTATGAAACTATATATATATATATATATATATATATATATATATATATATATATATATATATATATGTATATATATATATATTTATAAATGACAATAGGAAAACTGTAGTTATCCCGTTTCGTCCAATGTGAACTTTCTCAAAGCAAAAAACGAAATGAATTTAATTAAAGAGAGTAACTAATAATAACAAATTTTGTTATTATTAGTTACTTTTTAGTGTCAGCCATGACTACAGTTTTCCTATTGTCATTTATATTTACAAATATTGTCTTTTCTACAGGTTAACTCTGAGAAATTTTCATATATATATATATATATATATGGTTAGGAAAAGAAATGCTTAGAAATAAAAGAGAAGTTACTCATCAATAAATAATCAGATTACAATCAGATAAGCAGGCAAATGATTTTTTCACCAAAAATATTGGGTTAACAAAAAAGTTAATTTGTTTTTAGTTTTTCCTTTGTTAGATGCCACTGCTTAATTTTAACTAGATTTTAAAAAATTTATTGATTGTAGTTTGTTTATATTTTTAAAAATTCCCATATTATTTTTCATTTAAAATCTCAGAAAATAATTCTACATATTATGTTTTTTAATTTTAAGGAAAGTAAAAAAATATGAATGAAATACAAAAATAAAGAAAAAAACTTGTGTAATTTATAGAGAAGAACCTATGAATGATAAAATGTGTCAAAAGGGATTTGTAAATTTTTTCTCATTGAACAATGGCCTCTGATCATGTAGACCAATATTGAAGCAGGTTGTGATCAAATCCATGCATTATGTAGAAGAAAGCCAACATACAAAAAATGTCCTGGTAAACTTTCCTTCATCTACCATATTCATCAGGTATCACACCTTTGGATTTCCATTTATTCTGGTCTATTTTCATGAAATAAACATTTCTCTAAGAGACTGCAAAAGATACTAAAATCAGTTCCTTGCTGATACAGATAAAAAGTTCTTGAGGGATAGAATTGTGAAGTTGGTTGAAAGATGGTAGAAGATAGTGGAACCAAACAAATATTTTGTTTAATAATGAAACAAAAAATACATTTTACTTTTACTTAATAAGCTAACCCAAATGTTTATCATGTTAATATATTCTGAAACTGTTATTTGCATCACTTGGTTAATACCAATTTTACAGTGAAATCATTGACTAGCATAACAGACAGAAAATGTTTTATTTAGTTTTGGACATTTTTCCCTCATCTGTCATATTTACACATATTTGATTACATTTTTAATCTGGTGTGTTCTCAAACACACCAGATTATTGGTTATGGTAATAAATGTTTAAATAGTAATAACATGTGGTCAATTATTATTTTGATCATGTTTAATTATAATCAAGTTTGAAGTTTTCATTCCATTCAATATCAATTATTTTCTTATTATGAACTTGTATGCTGATGGCAAGCATTTATTCCTGTCTCAATAGTAAGTTTGATCAGATCAATAAGGTCAACTTGGCAGCTGATCTCAAAAATGACCTACAGTCTGTTGTTAACTGGGGCAATAGATGGTTTGTTAATTTTAACACCTCAAAAACAAACATGCTTTCTCTTAATCATCTGAGAGACCCTTTTCTGCCTCCCATCAGCATAGGTGATGCTAACCTGACTTGTTGCACCTTCTGAGGCTGACATAAAGTGGGAAGACTATATTGAATCATCCATAGCTGGGTCTGCTACTAAGAAAATTGGTTCACTATGTCATGCTAGATCATTTTTCTCTCCTGAATCTATCTTATATATCTATAAGTCTATCATTCATCCATGTCTCAAATATTGCTGCCACATATGATCCAGTGCTCCTACTATATATTTAGAGATTCTTGATAAAATCAAAAGAAGAATCTGCAATATTATTGGTCCTGACCTGGCGTCTCAGCTCTCATACCACCATAAAGTTGCTTCCCTGTGCCTTTTCTATAAATACTTTTGTTGTAATTGTTCAGATGAACTCTTTGCTATGGTAACTAAATTTGATGAATTTAAGCATAGTACTAAATTAGCAACATGGTTTCATCAATTTACAGTTGAATTGGCTAGATGTAACCATAAGTCCTATGCTAACAGTTTCTTTTCTTGCACTTCCCACTTCTTCCAGATTCTTGCTTTCCAGTTTGATCTTCAAAAATGTAGATGCAATGTCAATTGTTACTGTCTACCTGATTACTCTTCTATTGTTCTTGCTCCTCAATATGCTTCTATTTTCAAATTCTTTCACGCCAAGTAACCATTTGTGTCTTAGTGGCTTTACTGCCTTGCATGAGGTGAATTTGATTTTAAAAAAATCAATAAGAAGAAGAATCAGAGGAGTAAAGATTAAACAACAATGACTTCTTCATATTTTTTTATTTTGTTTTAAAATGGCTGCTTTTAAGCAGGATATAACTTGTAAATGCATACCTTTGATAGATATATATTAAACTGAAATAGCATGTATCTTTTTGCATAAGTCATTTGAAGTAATAAAGGTCAACAGTCACTAAAAAATAGTTTATAAAATATATAATAAAAATCATTGATATATTTATGCTAATGATGCAAAATGGCTGACAGTCACATGACTTGGTTTTTGTCATTCTTCAAAAGCACCAATTTAATTTGAAATGAACAATTGAGAAAGGCATAGAACAAAGCTGGAAAAAAGATAAGGCAATATGCAAATATTTTAGATATAAAAAGAAAATGAACAAAAGTGAATTAATTTTTATTTTAATTCAATTGAAAGATAAATACTGAATTTCATCTTGCCATAACCATTTAAATTACTAGAACCATTTGTAAATTGTGCTCATAATAATGGAAAAATATTTGAATGAAACATCATTCTACACAAATTATACAAATTGTTACACTCCCTCTTATTAATACAACTGTTGCTTCTTCTTTCTTCATTTGAGAAGAAAAGTACTGAAAAAATCCAATAGCAGCACTCTTGACAATTTTTTATCAAAATAAGTTACTTTCTGTTAAAAGAGAAATAACTTATTCATGAAAAAATATCAGTTCTTTTCCTGATGTCATTGGAAAGTGAATCAAAATTTTTTAAATCAAAAATAAGCATGGCATTTTTTTTAAAGAAAAAGTTGTTTTGAATATATTTCTATGCATTACTAATGCATTTGATAAATTGTTGTGTATATGATCCCTTTTGCATTCATAGATACATTTTTTTTAAATTTTTAGTTTCAAACTCCTTATAGAGATACAAAAAGTGTTTACAGAAAAAATCCAATAGCAGCACTCTTGACAATTTTTTATCAAAGTAAATTACTTACTCTTTTTCGACAGAAGGTCAAGGAAAAGGACTAATGTTTTTATTATAAATCACTTGTCTTTTTTCATGGAAGACATTTCCCTAAAATTTATAAAGATTCAAGAAGCAAAGAATCATTTTTAGAATAATAAATATTAGTTTTACAATACAAACTAATGCTTGAACATTTATATCCTCAGCAATGATTTTATGAATATTAGAAATTAGTCATTGAGTACCCTATACATTTTGTTTTATTATTTTTGTCAAACAAGGCATATAAGAAAATTTTTAGTTTCAAACTCCTTATAGAGATACAAAAAGTGGTTACTGAAAAAATCCAATAGCAGCACTCTTGACAATTTTTTATCAAAGTAAGTTACTTTCTCTTTTAATAAGTGTAGCATTCTTTAGATCAAAGTTGTGGTTGAATTTATTTCTATGTATAACTAATGCATTTAATAAATTGTTGTGTATATGATCTCTTTTGCATTCATAAATGCATTTTTTTTTAATTTCTGCAAGTTTCTCCAATATGTTGTGAGGAGCAGTTCTGACAATTTATTCTATATGTACCTGCTTCAGAATTATTGGTATTTTGAGTTTTGAATCTGTGCCCCAGATTTTTTCAAATATCTCTATTTCTGAAAGAATTACTACTTTCTTAAGCCAACATACATAACTATAAAAATGTTAAAAAAAAATTTTTTTTAAATGACTAAATTCATAATCTCATGTTATTTAAAACATATAACGCATAAATTAATCCCAAATTAAAATAATTTAATTACTAATTTGTATTAAAATTTAAAAAAAAATTATTATTTACTCATTTTCATTTATTAAACATTGAATTGGTTTCAGTTAACATTCCATTGATTGACTAGACTTTTCTAAAAAGATAAGTTGATAAATATTCATGATGTTTTTAAATTTAAAAATTTTAAAAAGCATGCTTTCATTTTATTTTTGTATATATATATATATATATATATATATAATTGTTTAAAAACAAAATCCTTGCATAATAATCAGAGGTTGAGAAATGTGTTGGGTCCCTCAGAGGATTAAATGCATAAAGATAAGTTTTGTATTTATCCTTATTCATAGGGTTTTTTGCAGATATAAATATCTAATTTTAATACACAAATAAAACAAAATCTTAATTTTAAAACACACACATATATATATATATGTGTGTGTGTATATATAAATATATATATATATATATATATATATTTCAGTAGAGCCCGGCGTTGCCGAAGGGATGTAACAGTAAGAGATAGATAGATCAAGTATCGACCATCATAAAGACTGAAAAATAAAATTGACAAAGATTATTGTTTAAGGTTGACGGACACGCATGTCTTAATTTTTTTTTTTTTTTTTTTTACGAATTGATCAAACTAAATTAAAACAAAAACATTGTTTACAATCGTTATGAGTCTATCGATTGGTGAATAGAATTTTATTATAAAACAATTGTCTTGTAAATGGAATTTTAAAGCATTCTGAATGTAAAAATAAAGAAAAAAATGTGCAAGACAATAAGAAACACTACCTGCCAAAAAAAAAGTGAAGTTTTGTTGAAATCGGTTGAAAAAAAATGTAGGTAGCCTTTTCTGTAATCTTTTACAATTTATGATTTTTACTTATTGAATACAGTAAAAAAATTGCATATTTTGTTTGTGGTGATTCATAATTAGAATTCTGATTTGAATATATTTTCCACTCGTTGTTTCTAATACAAAAAAATATTAACTTTATTTGGGTTTATTAATTTATTATAAGTACTGTGTTCTTTCCTTAATAATTATCATCTTCGAAATATTGTTGTTTTTTGTCTATCAGATTTCTTACGTCGGCATTTTTTAAATTATTTCTTAATACTTTCTTTTTAAATATTGAATTAATTTCAAATAGAACCAATGCCTTATTGATCAATTTTTGTAACAAATTGCAAAGGGAATTGTAAAAACGGCCCTAAAGTACATGGAATTATCTTTCCCTAAAGATAAAGAATTATCTGATTTTTCGATAAAGTACAATCAGTAGAGATCGTTAGATTATTGTTTAGGTTGACGGACACGCATGTCTTTTTTTTTTTTTTTTTTTTACGAATTGGTCAAACCCAAACTCAAAAAAAACATTGTTTTCAATCGTTATGATGAGTCCCCCGATTGAATAGAATTAGAATTTTATTATAAACAATTGTCTTGTAAATGGAATTTTTAAAGCATTCTGAATGTATAAATAAAAAAAAAAGTGTGCAAGACAATAAGAAATACTAAAAAAAAAAAAGTGGATGTTTGTTTTATCGGCTGAAAAATGTAAGAAATCCGATCCCATATATAAAGGAAACACACACACACACACACACACACACTGGGTTTTTTAACCAACCTGGGTTTTTAACCTAAGTCACTCCACGGAATCGCTAAAACATAGAGCATAGTCTGATGAAAAAAGACGCCAAAGTTTATGAAAACAAAATTTTATCGTCAAAATGCTTATGTTTTTATGAAGAGGATAGACTAAATTTTTTAATTATTTTTAAAAATTTTTCCATCTTTTTAGAATATTCTAAATTTTGATTTAAAAACCTTGTTTCTCTTTGTCGCAACAAGGGGTAGTAAATAACATAGATAATTTTAGCGCGTTTTTTTTTTTGTATTTACACACATTAATTTGGAAAATCTTGCAAAAAATAAAAATAATTGTCAGATGTTAATGAAACTTTCAGAAACTATTCACAGATGATCGAAATTATTATAAATATGTTTTTTTTTTTTATTAAAGTCATGGCAGAAATATTTTTTTTATATTTATTAACACCCCCATAACTAATTTTATGAAAAACTCTAGAAATTCGAGACCATCGGTTTTAGTGATTACAATAGTTAAAAGCACAAGGCTTTGAATAATGCAAAATTTTTTTTTTTTTTTTTTTTTTTTTTGGCCAACGTACCTGAAAATCAGCTGTGAATTGTAACATACAAAACTCAATAAAACAAATATATTATTTAGTTTCAAATGCTTTTATTTGTTTTAATTTGTTTTTATGAATATGGACAATATTTTCTGAAAGCAAAAAATTTTTTCAATGAAAATTGAATTTTTAATACAATTATTTCTTATTTCTTTAATTTTAAAAGATTTTTTTAAAAAAATTTTTAAATTGAATTTTTAAAAATATTTTAACATTAGTTAAAAGCAACATCAACCTTTCAAAATGTCCGTGTGAGATTGTCATTGTCTAGCGCTTTGAAAATTGTATAATTTGGACCAATCAGATTAGCCATGGTAATTAAGAAATGTAATTTTTTGTGTTTATAGTCGGACAGTAATTATCAAGTACGGAAGACCAACCAGAATACAATTTAGTTGCATTATTTGAGTTCAGCATTGTTCTCCGCTGTTAAGCCCTTTACTTTTTTGCGAAACACGTATGGAGAAGTTAATTTGAGTTTTTCAATTTCAACTGAGAAGGGTACCTACAAGTAACAGTATCATCTTATGAAATTTAAGTACTGCTAAACTTTAATTTATATGATCTTATTTTTATATTAATCTCAGTTATAACATTTTTCCATAAATGAAATATCAAAATTAATAATAAAATGAATGGAAATACAAATAACACAGTAAAATGTAATAAATGTACATAAAATTATAGTATTTTATGTACACTTCTGATAAAATTTCATAAGAAAGGTACCTAAATTAATTAGATACCTTTTTCTTATGAAATTTAATCTCACTATTAACAGTCTTATTTTTTTAATTTCTTTATATTTTCCATAAAGCATCGTAAACGTAAAAATGAAAGCTAAGTACAAAAAAAAATAAAAAAAATAAAAAATAACTTTCAGCGCTCGAATTTTTTTTCCTTAAAAGTAACGAGGTAAATAATTTGTTCACTTATATAATTTCACTTCCTTCCATCCGTAGAAAGAATTATCCTCCCGTAAGTTATCTAAACGTCATGAATGTGCCTTTCGTCAATCGTCAAGCGACGCGAAAGGTTATGACCTGCTTTGTTTTATTTTCAAATTACATTTTTTCGGCGCAGAAGCTAAGTTAAGCTTGGTTCAAAATATTTTAAATAAACAGTATAATTTCTGTTTTTATTAAAATCAGTTTTGAAAAAATGATAATTGATTTTTAAAAGAATATCAAAGTCAGATTTTAATCTTTTTTATCAAATCGAAAAAAATGATTGAAAATGATTGATTATCTGTCCTTTTTTTTTGACCAAAAAAAAAACAATATTTTTAACGAAAATTTCAGACGTGCTAGGAACGATTAAAAAATGTAAAAAAAATACCCCAAAAATACTTTGATCTTTCCTCTTTAATAATAATATGAACATTAGACGATAAAATTTTGTTTTCGTCAAGTTCGGCTTTTTTTTTTCATCATGCTATGCTCTTTTGTTTACATTTTCGTGGGTGAGTTGTCCCCCTTTCATTCTCACGATGTGTCTTAATCGTGTTTTCAAATTGATTTTGTTAAAAAAACAATTGTGTTTTTCCCATTTTCGGCGCCGTTAGAACCACCACAAGGTAATTTTATGTAGTCCTGTGAAGTTTTGTTGAAATCGGCTAAAAAATGTAGGAAATTCGATCCAATATATAAACGTTACAGACACACACACACACACACACACACACACACACAATCTGCATTTTATAATAAGTAAGATATATATATATATATATATATATAATTATCAATTTATTAATTAAAATTAATTTATGTATTACTATTCAATGACCTGTTTATCTAATATTTTTCCTTTAAATTTTATTTTTATTTCTCTTCAGGTAATCACAGACCTCCTAAGTAACACCTGTTATTATGGATGAACTTTTAAGGACAGGTAAATTAAAATTGATATACCTGGTATTTGTCACTTTATTTGTGATAAGCTGTACCCATAGTTTAAGTGACAATAGCAGTGCTATCATTGAGCAAGGAAAAGATATTGTCAAGGATTTTTACCGCAGATTCTCTGGCAAAGAAGTTGATCTTGTTTTTATTCTTGACCGATCAGCCAGTATTTCTTCCCAGGGATGGAGTTCAATGGTCACATTCATTCGGTCACTCCTTGAACATTTCTCTGTGACAAGTGACCACACTCGTTTGGCCATTATCACCTACAGTTCATATGTTAGCCTCGAGATTAATGATTTGAATGAAATCCATGCCACAAAATGTTCTTTGATGCAGCAGATAAAACATTATTTTAGAACAAAAGATCCCATCAGGTTATACTGCAACATACCAAGCCCTGAAAAAGGCTCAGTCAATTCTGCTCAACTCAAGACGCAATGCAAAAAAGTCAGTTTTTGTTTTGACTGATGGAAGGTCAAATGTTGGTCCGAATCCTGTACAGGCATCCTTAGAAATCCGTTCCTTACGCTGGAATAGTACCTGGAATACGACAGCATTTGGACCTCAAGTGGAAATATATGCATTTGGAATCAAAGATGCTCACCTACCTGAGCTCAAGTCTATTGCTTCTCAAATCTCAAATCACACTTTTTTTATCCCGGATTTTAAGACATTTGCCAGTCTTGCAAGACAGTTACATAATGGTAAGTGGGACTTTTTATTTTGCTTTATGAATGAAGAAATTTCTCTGAATTATGGAATTTAAATATTTTCATGACATATTTACATTGAAGTTTTCTATACTTTTGCATTTACTATACACACATGAATGAGAAAATTATTATTTACATATGCCAAACCTATGTTCATGTACATACATGAACAACCTATTTAAAGTTTGAAAATTATAAGAGTGACTCAATAAGTTCATAGTTTGATATATAGTTATTAAATTTGGTCTGGATTTGTTACTGTATAATATTTTGGTTTTGTTATTAATATTCCCTATTAGTGTGTGTTGACAAGGAGAGAGATTTTCGGCACTATTTTGAGAAGGCCAAGGAAAAGTACAATAGACAAATGTTTTTATTATAAATCAGACATTTCACTAAAATTTATAAAGATTCAGAAAGTAAAGAATCATTTCAGGAATATTGAAATATTACTTTACAATACAAACTAATGCTTGAACATTTATATCCTCAGCAATGATTTTATGAATATTAGAAATTAGTCATTGAGTACCCTATACATTTTTTTTTATTATCTTTGTCAAACAAGGCACATGAGAAAATTTTTAGTTTCAAACTCCTTATAGAGATACAAAAGCTGATTTTTTTGTTGAAATGGAGTCATGTAGATCACATGATAGCCAACTTAGTGAAGTTCCTTTCAGATAGTGATGAAAGTGGCCAGTCTGTCAGTCAGCTTCCAGGAGTCAAACCGAGTAATTGCTTTTTTTAGCTGAGTAGCATTGTTTTCCTTTGAGAATATATCTTCACCAGATATAGAAACTATATCTGGCTCACAGTCCTCATGTTGGGAAAAAACCCATGATTTGCTGTTTCCTGTTTGAGAGGAATATGGTAAAAAAATAGTTTTAATTCTAAACTTTTTTTTTCATGGGCAAAGAAAAAAAATCCTCTTAATATTAAGTTTCTTACATAGCTACAAGCAACACACAGAATTTAAGCATCTTTTTCAACTATAAATATCCATTTTCCTTTTCAAAGATGGAATTAAATACCTGTTTTTGAGATGAAGTATTTTTTAATACCACAGCCTCATTTTTAATGATTTTTTGTCATAAATTTTGAGATGAGAGTTTTCATTTTTCATCAACTTTGTAACTGAAAAAGGAAAACACTAGCCTTATAGACTCACTTCATTATTTGATTATCTTTATTTACAGGATTATTGAACATCTAATATTCAGTAGGTGAACATAGTTCAATTCTAAACCTATTTTTCTCTCATTAGAATATTTCACCACTCAATATTGCTTAGATAATTGAACTACTTCTTTGTATATTTGCTGTTGTTAACAGAATGTTTTGAATAATTCATTCTTCAGTTCTCATCAGGAAGGAGTTGAATGAGGATATATTGACTTGCTAGCTAGGTTCATAAATTTTCAACATAATCTGGTTTTCCTTGCTTAGTAAAGTGGGTATTTGAGAACTTTCCCACCTCCAGGTCTACTTAGTATCTAGGGTACTTAGTAGAGGGTAGTATCTTAGTAGAGGGTATTCTGCCCATGTTGCCTGTACAACAATCTCTTTCTGCTACACACCATGAGTGTCATCTACAGAATTACTACTGTCCCCTAGCAAGCAATGTAGCCAATTATATAGTACGTGGCAGGTGTTGATACATTTGCATAGGTGTGATGTCCATTTTCCTCCCAATGTTGTCAATGCGCACACATGCATCTAAGCCTCAAAACAGATTTCCTGTTACAACTGCAGCAACTTGTACTAGGTAAGCCATGCTCTGCATTACTAGAGTATCCTTAAGGTTGTGGCCTGTTAGGGGCCAGAAAGAAAGACATGGGAAGAAAAAGATAAGTTAAACAAGTGTATTGAAATAACAGATATATACAAAGTAAGAGTGTTATTAGTCAGCAGATAAAAGTGTCCATCCAAAGTGTCAGGTTACACTGCATCTCAATTATATATTTAACAGTCCCCCCCATGAGGAATATATGTGGCACAAGGCCGAGTTTAACATGGGTTTCTCTGAGTCCGTAGGCTCGGCCAAAAATATTCCCTTAGAACCCACATGAGCGGGTTCGGGATGTCTACTTCCCCAGACCAAACTTTGCCCTTTGGCAAAGCTTCGTCTGGGTTCCTCTCTGCCAAAGCAGAGAGTTCGACAGAAGTCACACAGTCAGAGACTGCGTCCCGACTACCTCGAGGAAGTCTCACAGGTTGGTATTTATTTAGGAGGAAGAGTTCATTCCCATGTAGATAGGTCACCATAACACTTAATAATGCTGAATTGGATTAGTTTCAGTAGGTTATAGTAGGATATTTGTTTTTTCCTTCAAGAGAGATATTTTCTATCTTTTTCCTCTTTGGATTCTTTGGAATACACCTGTTGAGGTCTGAAGAAGAGATCCAACCAAAACAATAGAAAGTATACAAAGAAGGGGTTGGATTGATCAAAATAAAATTTGGCATGTTAATGAAAAAGAAAAAAAAAGTTATAGACAATTTATTAGGGGGTGGGGTTATTCAAAATAAATGAATCCATCTAAAGTCAGAAGGAGATTAATGGATACAACTTGTAAAATTTGATAAAAATCAGAGAGTTAACAATTGGGAAAATTAAATTTAAAATTAAAAATTGAAAAAGAGAATAAGTGGGAAAATAATTATTGAATACAAAAGGGTATTTTGTCAGCAGTAACTTTTAAATATTATTAAAATATTCTAATGGGGTAAAAATAAACATTCATAAAGACAGACACTCTGATTTAGAATTGAACTAATTATGTTCACCTATTGAAATATTATTATGTGAAATGAGATATTTATATTTTTTGCTATCATACTTCAAATAAAAGATAATTTTTCTCTTGAAGATTGGCTATGCTACCAGTAATTCTTTTAATTTTCTTGATGCTGTATTTTTCTTCCTATTATACATTCATCATGTCTGGTTTTGAGCTGTCACTAATGACATTCAGTGCAGAATTGGAAGAAAAAAATGAAAAATAAAAAAAGTAATCCATCTCCCAGGTCCCAGAAAAGTAGAGCAAACCCTATGACATGATTTCTCTTACATTTCATATCCTGATCTTACCAAAATTGTATTTAATGGGGTCAGTCAAAAAAATCCCTTTACCTCCATTTCCTTCCTTTTCTTCTTTACTTCTCCCACCCCAAAGTGTACATAAAACTTTGTGAGTAAAAGTGTTAGAATGTAAATTTGGCTTTTAACTTACAGACAGGATGCTCCTACCAAAAATGGAGTCTGTTCAGGGATTAAGATTTCTTGATCTCCATGTGTTAAGGGCACTAATGTCTGACACTTGCCCTTTTACTGTGTATGGGATTAAACCAATTTGAAATAGTTATGACCAACAGATAAATCAACTTTAGTAGTTAGCATAAAGAGACAAGCAAAAATAAATAAATAAATAAAAGGCCAATCATATTAGTCTTGATGCTATTATGTGTGAGTGTGCTTGAAAATGTATATAGCCTAAAATTATGCAAAATTTAACAGAGAAGGTTAACAAAAAAGTGTAAGGCATCTTATTACTGTCATCAGGAAATTTCCCAATAAAATAGAGAAGTATTTTTTGATGTAGAAATCTTTGGTTATCATGTGAATTAATATATTAATTAACCTAAATTGTTAATTCCAGTGATATTGGTAAGTGTATTCATAAACATAGAGAAAGTTCTAGAAATATCAAATGGAGAATACTTGCACATCTTTTCTGTTTAAGGTATATATAGTATAATTCTTGATCTTCACAATGAACATGATTTCAAGGTGGGCTTCAATTTAACTGAATTGAGTTCTAGATTTTTCCATAGCCAAATTCACTCATGGAATGCTATTACACATGTATCAGTTTCTTTTTAACTCTACAAAATCCTCTTTTGAAATTTCCTCATCTATTCATCTTATAGATGGGAAAATTTCAAAAGAGGATTTTGTAGAGTGAAAAAGAAACTGATACATGTGTAATGAAGTTCCAAGGAAATATTTGAAGTCACCATTGCTCTATAAAGATTATTTTTTATCCTCGGTATTAATGGTTGGATTATTTCTGGCCAGATCTCATACAACGACATATAAGTTGTTGGCTAAGTTCCAGTCCATAACATCTGAGACATTAGAAAATCCTGAAGGATAATTAGAGCTGGATCAGGAAGAATTGTACTTTGTCAGGAAAAATCATTCTGCCAAAGTCTTTGAATTTGTAAATTGTGTTACATTTGAGAACAGAAAAGTAAACCCACTGTTTGTGTATGTGTAAATCTTTGATTTTCTTTTTCAAAGTTCATGCTTCTTAAGGTGGGGAAACCATTATCATAGATGATAAGAAAGGATAATTGGATGTTAAAATGATATGTATAAACAGAAGAATGCCACATCATTATGATGCCAATGCCAACATTGAATTGAAAAAAGAAATGTTCTGTTTTGTTATCATTAGAAGATACAAGGGATTTCTGCAAAAGCATACTATATGCAATTGCTAACTGTTGCAACACTCCTGATTACTATGTTTTTCACATCTTCCCAAATTTTATGAATGATCAATGTTTCCTAAATGACAATGATATCAAAATGGTACTGCAAATTTTCTTTGTTATAAAACTAATTTTAGTCAAATTAAAAGAAATTTGACATATGCATATGGGGATTATACTGAATAATTGCACTTTTTCATTTTAGAGAAATGATAAAATTTGTTGAATGCACAAAACGTTGGAAGTCTTTTTACCAACTAAAAAAGAAATAGCATTTATTACATATATATATATAAAAGTAGACATTGAGGTCAACACCGAGGGTTGACAGTCTGTTTCATGCTTAATTATCAGGCCATTTATATATGCTCTATTCCTGATATTGAGCACTTTAACTCATAAATATAGAATATATTAAAACTATATTTTTATATATATATATATATATATATATATATATACTACAGGACTGATGATAGATAAAGACAGAACGGTTTGAAATAGACTATCTCTATTTTGAGGTAATTTTTGTTTTTTGCTGTAATATGTATGTATATATATATATATATATATATATATATATATATATATGTGTGTGTGTGTGTGTGTGTGTGTGTGTGTGTGTATTTAGGCAGCATTTTTCATTGATACATGTTTCATTAAATAATATAGACAACGTGAGAGTGAATTCAAGAAGTATTAAGTATGGGAAGCTGTTGGTATAAACCAATAGCTTCTGTTACCAATTATAGGCATTTAAGAATATTTGTGGAAATTTCATAGTTTAGTTTGTTCAGGTTAGGTTTCAACTGTTTGGTCATGTGTGATGTCATGAGCTGCAATGCGATTTTCACTTCCAGTGTCTTATATGCACAAGTTTGTCATTGCTTGGAAATCTTCCATGTAAACAGAAACAAACTATCATCATTGTCTTGTCCATGTATTGCTTAATATATTGTAATGTAATTGTCATCTTTGATAATGGCTTTTGTAAGCTGAAAGCTTAGATAGGATTAAAAAATATGTATCAATATTGTGATTTTCTTTTTTCATTTAATGATAATGTTATTAAGCTTATCAGACAATATGAAAAGAATTTACATAAAATAAATAGACAACACTTGTCTATATTATTTAATGAAACATGTATCAATATATATATATATATATATATATATATATATATATATATATATATATATAAATTGCACATTGAACTGTACATGAAATCTAGTGAAGAAAAAATATTAATTATTAATATAAGATACGTGTGTGTATATATATATATAAAGTAAATGTGCTGTTTTTTAATTAAACAATATTAATTACATTTACTGGCCTGAAAGTTTGAGAAGTTTTGTAGAAAATATGCACTCTTCGACAGGAATCAAACATGTAACTTTTTTGAGAACCATCATATAGCCTGAAGTGCTGTTACTATTCAGCCACAGAAAAGCGTCTTGGTTAGTAAAGTTCAAAAGATAAATTTTATAAATATCAATCGATTGAGAAAAATCATTAATAAATTATAGCTATAAAAATAACGTATAAGCAGAAAATATATTAAATACCTGTTGGACTTAATCCATTTCATAATATATGTATATATATATATAGATATATATATGATATAAGATAATGATATATATTTTTAAATATCAAGAACAGTATTGAGGAAATTGTAAGACAAAATGGAAAAAGTTTATTTGTGATGCATTTTATCGGACTGATTTTCTTGACGTTGTTCTGAAATGCTGGTATTTCCCCAATTTTTTTTTCAAAGAATTTTTTGCAATCTAGCCAAATTCATTTATATTTTTTCTCTTTCTATCATCTTTGTTTTTGAATATCAAACTTTGTTAGAACAAAAAAATCTGCTAAAATTGTGAAATGTTGTAAGAACCTGGACATAAATTTACTGTAGCTGAACTAGCAATTAAAACACTTCTAGACATTTTACTGATTTATTTTTATTATAATAATTCATAAAGATGAAAATGTCTAGAAAGTGCAACTCCTTTGATTATCAAAAACTAACTTTCACCAACCAGACCTCATATATATATATATATATATATATATATATATATATATATATATGCTTATGGAGATTATACTGAGTAATTGCTCTGTTTCATTTTGAAGAAATTATAAAATTTTTACAATTTTACAAAAATAAGATATTTAACATTGTTATGTCTCTTATATTGAGCACTTTTACCCATAAATATAGTACTATATATATATATATATATATATATAACAATAGAAAAGACAACAGCACTGAAGGGTGAAAGTATTATTTCTGTAATGCACTCATAAAACTTTGGCATGGCTGAACCAATACCACTCAGTTAAGTGATAAGTTTCTCCACATTAATTACACACACACACACACACACACACATATATGTGTGTATGCATGTGTGTATGTATATATATATATATATATATAGATAGATAGATAGATAGATAGATAGATAGATAGGTAAATAGATATAGATATGTATGTTTGTATATTGTGTGCACAGGTACTTCATTTTGATTTTAGTCAGAATGGCAATTTGGTATAGCATACATATACCCATATTCAGTGCAGAAGGGACAATTTATACATAAATAATCCCATCGTTTTTTTATGGGTACTATGCTAGCAAAAATATTTGAAATTTATGCATCATTATTATTTAATATTTGTTTGTTATGAGATTCTGTATTTAATCATAACCAATAATGGTTTCTTATAATATGAAAAAGTTAAAAGGTTTGTCAAGTAATGAAAATTTACTCACTAGTAAGTGAAAAAACATTCTTATATATTTTAAGTTCATATAATCATATTAGCATTGAATTAACTCTGACTAAAGAAAAAAAAGTACTGAACTGTTATGTAATATCAGTCCTCATGATGGCAGTAAATGATGGAAAATCTCTTCACAGATGAAGAAGATACTTGAAGCAACTGAAGTGTCATTCTACAGAAGGATGCTGAGAATACTTGAACATATGAGTAACAACAAAGTTTCAGAGAAAATTAAAACAAAAAGGACACTTTTATGTAGCATTAGAAAGATATAGATGAAATTTCTAGGGAACATGATGAGAAAAGAGTGCTTGGAGAATTTGACACTCATAGGACATATAGAAGGCAAGAGAGTCAGAGGAAAACAGTGTATCATTTACTAACGAGCTTGTGTAAATGGTTGACAGAACAGGGAATGGGAGATATAGAAAAAAGTCAAACTTTAAACTTTACTAAAGACTACAAAAGACAGGAAATTGTGGTGAGCTATGATCATTGACATCCTGAAAGGATACAGCACACAGAAGAAGAATAAGACAGGGGATTTTTTTATTATGTTGTTTACTTCTTTATACTAGTGATATGTTCATTATGACAATCCTTGTTGCAGAATATATATTATGGGTGAAGAAAGAATATATATATATGTGTATATATACATTTTTTGACCAAGTTGGATGCTATGTGGTAATCGGGTTAAACAGGTCTTTTTTAAATTAATGTGGAATATATCTTTAAATAAACTGATAAACTTCATAAATATACACTAGGGGATTAACCCTAATCTAACTTTACCGTAGGTTAAAGTACATTCATATCCTGCTAAATCTTAATAAATTCATCTAGAATATAAAAGTTCAGGACTCTAGGTATATAACCTTTATAAATATGTTTCTCTGAATATAATTAATAATCATTTAATTTAAATCACTTAGGTATTTTAATTTAAATTTCTTGGTTAATTATATAGAAAGCTTATGAAAATTTTTCACTAATTTCAAAATCTTTATTAATGTTCTCTGTTAATATTATTTACAAATAATTTGTTGAATGAAATATATCAGCATTGAAATTTGGCCATTGACAGAACCAGATGGATTGTTTCCAATTCACACTGAACTAACTACACTTTAAGCTCTTCCACCATCCTCAAATGACATACTGAGGTCAGTATATCAAAATAGATCAACACTCTCTGTTGTTTCCCACTCTCTAAATAAGATAGCAATATCTCTTGATTTGAACTTGGAGTATTATAATTTTTTTCCAATTCATTTATGATTTGTTTGTAGATCTTGAAGCTGCTTTTTTTTAGAGCCCTCATGAAATAAAGATTATTACCTATGAGATTTTAAGTGTTTGATATTCTTTAATTATATATATATATATATATATATATAAGTTGGATGATAACAGTCTATGCAGGCATTTTCTCTTGCCAACATACTTTGACAATAATAAAAGATGTATAGAGTTTATTCTATGATTTATCAAAATGATAAGAGTTTTTTTAAGTCTCTGCAAGTCAACTAGAGATGTATAGAGAAATAATAATTGTTGACCAAAAACTCTGTATTGGTTATTAATTAAAAATAAGACATATTTTGTTCCATTGACTTCTGGCATCTTTCAGGATTCTACTCTCCCAGAATTTTTTTATCTTTCTAAAAAAAATTTTTTAGAAAAGTACTGCTCTTGATACCTTTTACTGTATTTCAAGGAATCATGATTTTTTTTCATTAAGAAATTTCTATAAAGACCAGACTGAATGGTAAAGTGAATACAATGATGTGTGAAAAGTACACAACCAAGTTATAACAGTTTTTGTCTGGTATGTAGTGTAGCTTCTTCCTGTACTTTCTCTCAACTTATTCCAGGTTTTGTTGGTCACTGTTGCCTTCACTTGATTTAATTCGAAAGAGCTCATAATAGAGAATTCTCTTCTAATCCTACCATATATGTAGCATCACCTTTGATATAGTTAGTAGTCTCTGATTTTGTTTGCCTCATGATCTCTTACATTCTACATTATTGTAAAACATTCACTTTTCATCACATGTCAGAGTTTGTTTAAAAAAGTAGTTAATTTAACTATGTTTAAATAGTGACATACATATTGAAAATAGTCTATATAAATATGACTAACAAAACCAAGCTATTATAAATGATTTTTAGCACTTAAATTGGATATTTTAGTATGCTGGTCATCTCCCATATCATATCATGTCAATTATTCTCAAGTAATATCTTCATTTGGATCTGCAAATGGTGTAATACTAAACTGGTGAGCTAAGTTCAAATTCTGGTTGTTCATTATGTTCACAAATACACTTGAGAAATTGAGAAAGATATAAATCCATCTATTTCCCCCAGATATGGGTTAAGTAACAGTTCAGACTGGGTTTTCTAGCAGTGGTTAGAAATAACTCTAGGAGAATTAAAAATTCTTAATTCAAAACTATACGTAACCCAAACAAAGTACATAATAAGCTGCCTAAGCTGATTCTATTGTAGTTGATTTAAACAAATAAACCCTTTTCATTGAGTCATATAAATGATATTTTAAAGATACTTAAGCCTTAAAACTCATTGCTGTTGTTCTTTTGTCAACATTTCAAATTTGTTGTTCTCTTGCTTTCTTTAGGCAAATGTGGTTGGTGGAGTGTCTTGTAGCTTTTATTCTGCTTCTCATATAATCTGTCAATTTATGTCCCATTGTTATAGGAAATCTTGTTGACTCTTATAGCTCTCTTCACTGAGACTCTGTTATCCTAGTCATTTCCTGATCATTTGACTCTATAAAACAAAAAACAACCAAGAAAATGACGCTCTTTCTTAAGCAAAAATCATTGAATCTTCAAAACTCATCGCAAAATCAAAAAGATTTACAATACTTTTCTTCTAATCATAGATTTATACAAACTAATAATAATTTGTTCTTTTAATCTAACATTATTTCTTATTACTTATTAATATCGGATCAGATATATACTTATTATAATAGATCTACTCAAATACGTGTACCCACTAAATATAACATTTATAGTAATAACGCACAATAAAATATAACATACATTTATCTATATTCTGATAATTTTTAGAAAAAATGTTTGCCAATATATTGGACTTAACTTCAGATTTTGTTTATAATTATTTATTTTTGTTATGGTCATATATAAGATATGATATAGCATTAGAACTATTCATATGTTTATATAGTCCATGGTAGAATTACAAAATTTTTTTTCCTAACAGCATGTAATATAGCATTACACCTCTGATTTTTGCTGGTTGTGCAAATATCAAATAAATTTTATTGTAGTGTTATATTCTATTTCATTTATGGTTATTCTTTATTTATCCCCAGACAAAAAAAAAGGATATTGTTTAACCAGGGTAATTACACTATACATTTAAGTTTAGTCCCTGTGATTACCAAGTTTTTATTACACTATAACCTTCTGACCTTAAAATTTGCTTTTTTGAGCTTTACATTTTCTCTTTCTCTTGTTTCTAAGTGTGACAGATCCTAAAAGTTACAAATCAACTCCCAGGACTCCAGATATGACCCTTTCAAGACCTTTTTGCCAATTTGTTCTTCAACAAAAGTTTTCTTGAAAAACAATCTCAGGAAGGCAGATTAATGAACCAAAATGCTGGCTTGACAATAAAATTGACCTAACCTAGGGCTCTGGAGGACTGGCTCTTAATAACTACTGTTAGAAAGGATTTTATGACTGAGAAGAGCCTTCCAGTGATTTCATAATTGGAGAGCTGGTGTAGTAAACCTTTATGCCACACCTTTTTGAAGGACTTTGAGATATCTAATGCTATGGTCCTTGAGGTGTGTTTTTTGTCAAGAGCCACACTGATTCTGTGAGTGATGGTAGTTAGGATGTCGGCAGTGGATAGGAAAATTGTGTTGCATCAACCTTCCAAGTACAGAGCGCATGCTTAGAAAATTAGGCTTCAAAATCCTGATTTTTATCTCAGTTCAAACACTCTTTACTGGTGCCAATCAGATATATAGAATTATCTAATCCAGAAAGCAGGCCAATTGAAATCTTATGACCCAGCATATGAAACCAACTAAGTCAGTTATTTTCTTTAATAGTTGAATTATAAAGTATGTGTATAAATGGAATTAGATGAGTTAGTTTTTTTTAATCTTTTCACCCCAAGCAAGGCAAGATGCAAGAAGTTACTGAGTGTGAAAGAATATTAGAAAAATAAAAACATTATAAAGGAGAGAGAACAAAAAAATGAACAAGAATTAAGATGACAAAAGATAAATATTGACATTGCATTTAAATTTTTGAAAATCAGATTTGACTGTAAAGCAAGAGGCCTGAAGAAAGTACCACAAGCCAGAAATATGAGAGAAGAAACTGTTAGCATAGAACTTACAGTTCCATCTAACCTTTTCAACTGTAAAATGATGAGACCTAGTTGTCAATCTAGTACTGCGCATAAATTTATAAAGTCAAGGTACCAAAGAGGAAACCTTGTTAGAACAATTACAATTATAGTTAAGTAGTAATACTGGCTTCTTCACTGTTGTTTTACATGTTTTTATATTGTATATATATTTGCATCTATCTTACAACAATGGTATTGGATAGTTGTGTTACTATACTACTACCACTTACTTAGACTACTACCACTGCTGACATCCTTCTACCACATTTATCATTATTATGCATCCTATTGTGTATAATTTGGTAGATGGGGCTTGACAGCTGAGGAAAGCAATTCATCTAGAGCAAGGCAAACCCTGATTTTAAACCTTTACTGCCTTGCTGTCAAATCCAAAACACAGAAAAGGCTATGGAAGTAAATTCAAACAGAAAATTCGGAGTGGACAACATTGACAACTTTCTAGCAACTCCTGCAGCCAAGCCATGCCCAAATGTAATGCCCTTTATTCCTTTTGGATCTTGTTAGTATGGCTGAGAGGTGAGAGGGGGCATGTAGTCTGGGAAGTGTAAGGCCTCCTCCATATACGATCACCAGTCTAGGAGAAGGAAACTCTGAATTCAAATCACCTGCTGACTTGTAGGTCATGCCACTTTAGCTTCTGGGAGGAGGGATGGGCTAACCTCAACATCCCAAGTGGAAAAGGAACCAGAAAGCCACTGCACTATTCTGCCTTGAATGTCACCATGAACCACAATTGTGAGATGGATGCTAACTGAATAAATGAATGAATTGTGTATAAAATTATGGAACAAAATAACACACATGTGTCCAAAATGTCTTCTACTTTCTGGATATCCTGTGAGTTCTCTATGTGAATAGAACATATGAAAAAGTACCAGATTTACAAGTCATCCATTTACAATTGCAGTTTGGAGTGATAGTATTAATGTATTAAGAAAGGTCACAAACTCAGTAATTTAGTTTGCCGAAGTGTGACTTCTTAGAGTACTGGGAATACATTTTAATATAAAGCTGGTGCAACATATTTGAAAATTATCAGAAATATAAAATAGTTGGGTACAAAGTGAATTGTATGACCAAAAGTATAATGTTGCTGGAAACATAACAGCTGACAATATTGATATAATGTCCAATCTCCAAAAATAATACTTGGATTGGATAGATAACTGTTGAGATGTTGAGTGTTTCTGTGTGCGTGTATTGAAATAAGGACAAACACATACGTAGGGAAAAATACTGGTATATCTGAAGAGGTATTTACAACAGAGAGATTAGTAGTCAAACGAATGCAGGTTAGTCAGTAACAATCAGAAAGAGTATAAAGTCCAACTGTATCTTCCGGTAGAGAGACGGAAGTGTGATGGTCACCTGATCTTCCCAGAACTCTATAGAACTGTCCTATTAGTAGTAGAGAGATCAGTCCATTCTGATGAGAAGGTGGGTGCACCCCAACAATAACTATTACCAATAATGTTCAAATGCTACTGATGCAATTATAAGTAACTTGGCTTTGCTGGATTAACAGCTGGGCAACTAGAAAAACCTAACAAATAAACAAAAAGAATGGTTAATAGGATTTAAATTGCAATTAAAAGCCTAAAAGCAAAAATTAGTTAATTTAATGATTAACTGGATTTTGACCAATGCTCGGGAGAGGGCATAGATCTTTGGGTGCAGATCAAGGCCTCTCTTCTGGCTCCATACATTCTGGCCAACTTTAATCTTCTAAAATTTGTCCTTCTGATTATTCATCTTTTGTTCTTGCTCCTTAGTAAAGTTTTCTAATTCTTTCAGATACAGTAAGTCCTTGTATCCTAGTAGATTTACTGCATTCCTGGGGGTGAAATCAATAAAGAACAAAAAAACAAATATATATATATATATATATATATATATATATATTATTATTACAAACTTGTAGCATATAGGTGAACCACGGGTTTAAAAAAGAAAACATGGGATCTTATCTTGGTCTTCACTCAGGAACGGATGCAACACAAGGTAGTCAATGAAGAAAGATGATGGATTTCAAAATAAAACATTTATTTGTAAATACATAAACAGATAAAGAAAGAAAAAAAGAAAATTCATTTAACAAAGGGGAAGAAGATCATGAAAGAACAGAATGTGCGAGTGAATACATACATATACATAAAAAGGATCAAGCCAAGAAAATCAACTTATCTGTCAGTCGAGTTGATATTTTGACACAAAATTCTGATTCACTGAAGTGAGAGTTCTTATGTTAAAACAATATTTTGGTCGGCCAGCAATTTTCCAGGGTTCCTTTTCTTTTGGAAATTTTTGGAGTCCACAGCATCTCGTACATGCGTTTCGTTGGTCAATTCACTTTCATAGAAGTCCTTTCATTTCTAGTCGACAGACTTTGCTGTCTTCTTCATTTCAGTGGGCAGTCCATTTGGGATCAGGACGATTTGCCCAGCGATGTTCATCTGCTACTGGTCAGATGGAAACTCAAAATCCTTTTTAGATTTTTGTTGTCCCCAAAGACAGTCACATGGGATTCTCTTCATCCTTGACCGAGTATGCAGGAGGATGGGGTGTAAATCACGAGATGTTTGTGTGATGGCCAAAATTTCAATCACCGCTTAGTAGGTCTGATCACATGAATCACAGCAGGAGATCCTGATGGTGCCTGGAATTCACTTATGGTTAACCGCCTGATGGCTGCGGGATTTTGGAACCAGGTCATTCTTGCATCGGGTCACTTCAAAGTTCAAGGGCCCGTGGCTTGTGGGTGGAAGAGTAGGTAAAGAGGGAAAGAATTTATGAAGAGAAGAAAAGGGTATGGCTGATCATAGGACATATTCACTTGCAAGTTGAAAGCATTGGATTTTATCTATTTTTATTTATTTATTTATATCTAACTAATTTTCAACTATATGGTTAATGAAATCATAGATACGTCTCTCTCTCTCTCTCTCTCTCTATATATATATATATATATATATATATATATATATATATATGATTTGATTAGTGGTAAAGGCTTGTATGGGACCAGTAACACTTTTTGGGGTGAACTGCCAACAGAGAGATGCTATGAAATCTTTGAACATCTCTCTTCATATTTTACAGCCACTCCTCATTTGTCTTACCTGTTTACTGACCCCCACCCCATGGACTCTTGACCAGCTGTAAAAATCTCATAAAATAAAATCTTTTAAAAGTTCAGCTAGTCAGTATTCTACACTGTTTTAAAACTTTGATCAGGATTGTTTTCTCTTTCTTCAAAATTAATTAAAATGAATAAATAAATTGAAAAGTAAAATTTCCCTTGTGCTGTATTTACAGAATGCAAACCAAATTAATATGGAGAATATAGAGATGATTTATACATTTGCTGCCAAAATACATTATATATATATATATATATATATATATATATATATATATATATATATATATATATATATATATATATATACCATGTTTCATATTTAATGATTTCTCTTAATATATGTATATATTTGTTTCACTGCTTGGTCACAAAATTACACATCCACAGAGGGAGAGAGAGAGACAGAGAGGAAAAGAAAACTGTCATAATTTACTCTGTTATAATGATTGTATTCAAGGCATGAGTGTATTTTTTAGATATTCATTCTGCAGGGTGATCAAAGTCTTGTCACCTCTACATAATATAATTTTCTATTTCAGATGGTTGCCATGAGCTCCTACAATTTGGTAAAGAGGGTTAAGGTGACAAGACTTTCTGACCACCATTATACCCTATTTTAGAAATAAAATTAATAGTAGTAAAAAGACCTAAAAACAAGAATAAGCGAATAAGTCTTAAATAATCTGCTTTGTTTGTGTAGTTGTCAATAATAAGCCACTGGCAAAATGTGAACCTTTAATTGAGTCACAAGTTTGGACCGCACTTGGACCTTATTTTTTGTTTCATGTTCTGTTATATTTTGAATACATTTAGTCAACATATGAACTTTTCAGCCAACAATCATGTGTTTGTGTCTATATATATATATATATATATATATATATATATATATATATATAGTCAAATATGGGAAAAAAGTCAGCCCATTTCAGTAGTTTGCATGCATATATATATATATATATATGATGGACTCTCCCGTCGGTTTCAACGTATGAGATTCCAACAACTTTGTTTATTTAACCTTGTGTGTGAGTCGCAAGTGACACTTCAGTCCGGCTAGTGATTTGCAAAGAAGTCCACAGATTGTGCAAGAATGTGGATTCTTGGAGTATATGGCTGGAATAGCAGAAGATATTTTATTCCTTTCCCTAGTTTGATGAAGCTTGACAATGTTCTTGATGCTATTGTAGCATGTAATCTTCCATTCATTACGATCAGTTACGATGTTCTCAAAGGTAGTGTGATTTATATTCGCAGCTAAGAGGTTACTTTTCAGCTTGTCCCTGTACCTAAGCAAAGGCCAACCCATGTTTCGATGGCCATTGTCAAGTTGACCATACATATATATATATATATGTACTTATTACACAATGATTTAACATGAGAATGTAATCATATAATAATATTCATTCATAGTAATATTGTATGAATAAATAATGTCAGTGCTCATTTCACAAATTTGGTAGCAGAGCGTAGTTCCAGAAAGAAAAAAAGTATATGTCTTCAAAAATACCTGCTCCACCTGTCTTGAACACAGAAAAGTATGATTCTTGGAGGAAAGAAATGAAGTTCTGGGAGATGGCTACCAATCTAGAAAAGACAAAAAGATCTCCAACTGTATTTTTGTCCTTGACTGGAAAAGCACGTGAGATGGATCCTGAAGTCTTCAACCAGGAGGATAGTATGACAACACTCTATGCTAAGCTGCATAATTTGTTCAGAGTTGATACAAACTTGGCTGCTCTAATGACAAGCACAGGTGTCTCCAACAACTCCCAGACAAGATCTAATCTGATAAACAAAGGAAAGTAATGTTGCTATTCTGGATAACAGTTATATCAAACTATAGAAGGAAGAAATATTTTTTGCCAATAAATTTGATAGCCAAAAAAAGTCACATAGGATATGAATAGAGCACCAAGTTTCCAAATCATAAAGGAAGAATCAACCCACCTGTACGTAATGGTAGGCCCTCTAAATGTGCTATCTGTGAATCATTTAAACATTTGGCTAGAGACTGCCAACACTCTGAAGAAGAGATAGACAGTGCTGTACATGAGGCTAGTGTCATAATCATGAGCCAGTTAGGTCATGAACCAAAAGTGTTTCAAACAACCCTACTTGGACAGACAATTGGTGCTGTTGTGCTGGATTTTGGCTGTTCATGAACATTCTGTGGTAAAACATGGTATGAGTGTTTACCTGGATACTCTGCCTCGAGTGATGAAGGATAAAGTTAGGAGAACTAAAAGATGCAGAAAATTTAGGTTTGGCAATGGTGATGTTTTGCCATCTCTTTTTTATGTGGAACTGCCTTGTGTGCTTAGTGGTAAAAATGTAAAAATAGGAATCGATGTGTTTGATTCAGACGTCCTGATGTTGTTAAGCAAAAGGAGCTATCAAGGAAGCAGGTACTGTGTTGAATTTTTCCAAAGACTCTATAAAATTGTTTGGTACCATGCAGAAATTGTTCTGCACAGATTCAGGACTCTATTATGTACCCCTAACAAAGGCTCCATCACAGAAGGAGTGTGCTGAAATACTACTTATCAGTGTAAATAAAAAAAGTAGAAAGGAAAAGTTGAAAATAGCTGAAAAATTACACTGCCAATTCAGCCATCCAGTGGTTTAAAATTGGCTTCATTGGCAAGGAATACTGGCATAAAATACAGGGAATTCCTTAAAATCCTGGAGGACTTCCCATCAATATGTGATATTTGTTTAACTTACAAAAAAGCAAAGCCAAGAACCATTGTCAGATTCTCATAAACCACATGCTTCAATGAGCAGGTTGCAATGGATATTAAAGACATTCAAGGTCATATGGTGTTTCATATGATCGATCATGGCACTAGGTATAGTGTTGTGGCTGAAATTCCTAACAAAGAAAGCTCTTCCATTATTAAATGCATTTTTAAATATTGGATTTCTCATTTTGGAACACCAGATTTTTTTTCTGTCAGACTATGGAAGACAGTTTGATAATCAAGAATTTTGAGACATTCAAAATCTAAACGTGGTTGTAAGAACAACTGCTGCTCAATCTCCCCTGGAGTAATGGGTTATGAGAGCATCATAATGCTGTTCTAGGAGATATGGTAATTAGGACCTTGGCTGATGTTAAGTGTAATTTTAAGGTGGCTCTTCGGTGGGCCGTTAGTGCAAAGAATGCATTGCACAATGTGAATGGATACAGTCCAAATCAATTGGTGTTAGGTAGGAATCCAAACATTCCTACACTACTAAATAATAGACCTCCCAATCTGGAGTGAGATAGTTGCCAACAATCTAAATGCAATGCAATGCATGCTGCTAGAAGATCATTTGTTGAAAGTGAGTCTTCTGAAAAAATAAGAAGAGCCCTGCAACATCAAATATGATCAGCATTTCCATAGAAATATACCAATGGTGTATATTTCAAGAGAAATGAATCAGAAAAATGGATTGGCCCAAGAACAGTTACTGGATGGGAGGCTAAGCAGGTCCTAGTAAAACATGGAGGAACATATGTAAGAGTAGATCCCTGTCAGCTGATGCACCACTTCAATCAGATCATCAAACAGCCAGTAGTTAACAGTGATTCAGACATTGTTGGAAATCCAGAGGTGGTACTTAGAAATGTTACAAACAGTCCAATTCAAGATGACATAGAGGAAAAATATCTAATGACAGAAGAGTCTGGTAACAATGTAGATATTAGTCCCCCAACAAATGAAGCATTGTTAGAAAAAGTTGTGAAACCAGTAAAACAGGTGAATCTACCTAAACTAGGGCAAGTAGTGAATTGCCAAATGACCGACCAGACTGAACTGGATAACCTGAGAATAATCAGTAGAGCTGGAAAAGCCACTGGTTCCAATAAATATTTCATGAATGTCATTCAAGAAGGCAATAAATACTTTTGTCTTGATTTTGAAAATGCTGTTACTTGTTGGGTACCTGTTCAAGAAGTAGATCCAGCAGAGACTCATATTATCTACATCTGATCCTTGTGCTGAGCAGGCAAAACAGGAGTAATTATTCAATTAGCTAAAGAATAAAGTCTATACAGTGGTTCCTGACATGGGGCAGAGTAGAGTCACCACACGATGGGTGTGCACAGAAAAAGTTGCAAAAGGCAATAATTCTGTTAAGGCAAGGCTTGTTGCTAGAGGATTTCAGGACAGAGATGCAGGATCCTTTAGATCTAACTCTCCCACATGCTCCAAGGAAGGATTTAGGATTGCTTTGGCTGCGATAGCCTTGAAAGGTTGGTCTTGTGTTTCTCTAGATATAAAGACTGCTTTTCTCCAAGGCATGAAAATGGACAGACCTGTTTATTTGTTGCCACCAACTGAAGCTGTCAGTGACAGAGGTAAACTTTGAAAGCTTACCAAGTGTGTTTATGGTTTGACTGATGCCTGAAGGTCCTGGTACCTTATGGTAAAAAATGCACTGCTGAAACTTGGAGCTGAGATATCCAGATATGACCAAGCTAATTTTTACTTGGTTCCATAATGGGGAAATGCATAGTATTATTTCCACACATCTTGATGACTTCTGTTGGGGTGGCTTTGAGCTTTTCAGGAGATCCGTCATTGATCAACTAAAGGCTATTTTTGTTGTAAAATCTGAGGATTCAGTTAACCTCAGGTACCTTGGATTAGATGTTAAATCAGGAAAAAAAACAACATTGTTATTAGCCAGGACAAATATGTTCAAGGACTTCAGCTTATCCCTGTTCTTTATTTTGTTGGAGATGAAAGATTGAGTTCTGGTGAAGAAACAATGTTTAGACAGGCCAATGGCAGGTTAAATTGGATTGTCACCCAGACCAGGCCTGATCTCCATTTTAATGTGAGTGAATTTCCATCTTTTATGAAGAAGGGAAGATTTGATTGTATATGACAAGCCAAGAAGGAGACTTCTCAGATTTGTATCCTAGCATTTGGTGATTTCCAGAAACTGTGAATAGTGCCATATAGTGATGCATTTTCCACCAATTTAGAGGATGATGGTTCTTGAGGGGGTGGGGGTATATTATTTTCATTGCTGGAAGCAATGGCAAATACTTCCCTGTTCATTGGCAATCCAAGAGGATAAGGAGAGTTGTGAAATGCACACAACTGGCAGAGATTCTAGCTTTAGTGAATCTGAGGCTTGTATATATTATAAAACATTACTTTGTGAAATTTTGCACATAGATGTTTTGTCAAAGACCCCCATAGTCTGCAAAACAGATAACTCTGGAGTACATAGTGCTACTCATTCAACCAATCTCATTCTTGATAAAAGGCTGAGAGTTGAGACGGCCATCCTCAAAGAAACGCTGGCTAAGAATGAAATAGAAGAAATCATTTGGATTTCCCAAGAACACCAAGAGGTGTCTCCCCCCATAGAATCATGAAATGCATGGCAGGCCATGAGAGAGAAAAAGAAAAAGAGGGGAGAAATGTTAGCTTGTGACCTATCAGGAAGTGAACCTGAGACCTTCTCATAATAAATTGTAGGTTGGTTTAATTTAAATAAGACTGTTTCAGCCAATCAGAGACAGGCTTGGATTTGTAGCAGGCACCACTTAAGACACACACAAATTTGTTCAGTTGTAAAAAGTCATTTGCCTGGGGAGGTACTAACAAATAATATACACAAAAAAAGAATAAAAATGTTCAATTCTTTACAGAAGCTGAAGACCAACAAGTTTATTAACAGTAAAAATAAAAAAGAAATTAAGATCATGTAATAACTGCAAAAAAGGCCAAATTAATGCATAATACAATGTAATAACTACCTACACAAGGCAATATATCAAATGTATACACAGGGCAATATAATGTGCACATAAGACAATATAATATTCTCATACATGAAACAATAATTTTTTCAAAAACAGGAAGTTCAAACATGAAGCAAAAAAGATGTATATGAGATAGTATAATATTTACAGGTATTGGTACAGGCATATAGGCCACTGAAATTACAGATAAAGTCTGTTGGTTGGTTGTACATGTCATGTTAGGAAATGTAATTTGCTGACTGACTTTGAAGAATGCACAATACTATAAAACATGCTTCTGGCAACCATTTGGGAAAATAAATAGTTCTATAGAAACAAAAGTAAGTTTGTAGCCATGGCCTGAGTTCAGTATGTTAAGAAACAGGCTATTGAGTGTGTATGGATGATGACTCCTTTACAGACTATGCCAAATAAATTTGTGAAGAAACAGTAATTTAACATTTTAGCAATGTTAAACTTTAATTGACAATGAATTCTTAATTTATAAAATGTATTTGATTTCCTACATAATGTTTTTTGTATCCAATTCCTGTAATTTTAGAGTTGAAAGAAATTTAAGCTTTGACTTATGCAAGTTATTTACTTTTTCTACTTGTTTATGTTAAATGCCTGAATTAAATGAAAAAATAAAAACACCACTATACAAAAAATGAAGACCACACATGGTACAAAGACAAATGCAACTGACATTTAAACAAAATTATAATCCCAGGAATCTAATATCTGGCTGTTATGCTGAAAAGTTGCCAGCTTAGAAGAAATTGAGGAAGTTATAGGTGGCAACCAATCATATTTGTAGGCCTTAAAAATCAGCTTAACGAAAAAAAAAATAATTAAGGAAGAAAAGTCTATTGAAAGCAAAATATTTCTCCAGATCTATAATGTAGTATTGTATGTAAATGAGGTACTACTATAAAAGCAGTACACCACAGCGGATGCCAGTTGAGCTACCAACCAGAGAGTACTCTACTTCATAACAACATGATGTCACTGATAGGATTCCTAACTGAGTTGGATGAACTGGAGCACATAGAAATGTGGATTAGATGTTTAGCAGCATTGGCTAGGGTAAAGAAACTGAAAGACAAGAAAGCCTCTGGAGGGGAGAATGAATTTATTGATTTATTTTTGATTTCAATTATTTTGGCTATGGCTTGTGAAGCCATAAAGAAAATATCCATTATGATGTACCTCAAAATACTGGAAGACTTAACATAAGAAGAAATTTCAATTATAAAAAGAAACATGCAACAAAAAAAAGCTGGTTATTGCAGAGAGAACAAAATTTCTGGAAAATAGACAGAACCCAAATGAAGCTATAATACAATATTTACACGGATTGAAAAAAGCATAAAGATATTGTGAATTTGAAAAATTGGGTTCAAGAGAAATGTCTGTAAAAGATGAATTGATCCTTCTAAGACTAAGTGAAGGCATGTATGATATTTTAGATATAAACGTAAGGTCCTAGAATGGTTACAAGTGAATGATATGAATTTAGAAGCAAGTATAGAATTCTTGCAGCAATTAGAATTAATTAATGAATTTAATAATTTTAAAAACAATATGGAAGCATATAACACAACTGAAATCCTAATTAAGTGCAAATATTGTGATGAAGAACATGAGCAAAACAAAAACAAATGTCCAGCACTAGGAAAAAATTATATTTAAACTGTAAAAGAAAAGACCATTTCCAATCTGTGTGCAGATACAAAAAGGAATAGAAATGTTAGAAATTATAAACCCTTATACTTAAAATACAGAAGTATATTTGAGAAGAGGACCTGCAAAAAGCAGAGAGACAGTAAAATCAAATGGCATAACTTTTCCCATGCAGGTTGACATGGGAAGTGATGTTACCTGGATCTTAATTTAAAACAATTTGATGGATCTGTCATCAAAACTCTAAGCTCCTTTGTAGGAACTTTTGAGACAAAGAACTATTTTGAAATTATTCCCATCACTGTTGTAGAATGCACAAAAAATCATGCACTCCTGAGAATAGATGTTTTAAAAATGGATACAGTGAAATTAATAAACTGTATAAAGTCAGAAGAACCTGACATAGGACTGAAAGGATATAAAGCAAGTATTCATCTAAAAGAAAATAGTTACCCGATCTATTTTGAATCTTGAAAAATAACTATTCACATTTTACCCTTGGTAGTTGTAAAACTAAAGAAAATGGTAGAACAAGGCATAATGGAAAAATTTACCCAAGGTGGTAGCAGTTGGGTTTTACCAATTGTTGTGATATGAAAGCCCAATGGTGATTTGAGGATATGTGGTTATTACAATGTAGGTGTGAGTGATCAGATATGCTCTGATTCATTCCCCTTAACTAACATAGAAATGGCAAGTCATGAATTAGTAAAAATTAAATACTTTGCTTGTCCTGAATAAGGCATAGGTGCTTGCAGTAAAGAGGAATTAGATATAAAAACTGAACAAGTTTTAAACAAATTAAAAAATGCTGGTATGATGATTAATAGCAATAAATGTGAGTTAACTTGTAACAAAATATCATATTTGGGATACCAAATCTCTAAAGGAATTTCACTAGACAATAAACTGATAACTAAAATATCAAAAAAGATAAATAAATAAAAAAGAATTAGAATCCTTTTTGGGATTGACCAATTTTTATAGCAAATATCTACCTAGATACAGTGAGCTAATAAAACCATTTGCAGAATTATGTAAAAAGAATACAGAATTTAAATGAACTCAAAGGTAAAATATAGCTTTTGAAAGCTTAAAAAAGGTACTAAAAAGAAAACAAAACCAATTGCAAAAATCTTTGATCATTGATTATAGATGCAAGTGAACATGCTGTAGTCACAATTTTATCTTAAGAAGGTCATCCAAAAATGTACCTGTCAAGATAATTAATGTCAGCTGAAGCTAACTACTCAAATATTGAGAAAGAAGCTTTAGCATTGAGCACAGAAAAGGCTCAAAATTTTTTGTTTGGACAAAAATTTTTGTTAAAGTTAGATCAGAAACCTTTAGAGTTTATTTAACCCAAGAAAGGAATTACCAAAAGTCACATCTAGAATTTTAAGATGGGCTGTAAAACTCATGGCCTTTGATTTCAACATCATATAAATGGGAACACTATTCTAGATGTGGATGCATTATTCAGACTAAATTTCAACAGTAAAAAGTCAGAAATGTCTGAAAATTCAGAAGACAATATACTGCATTTGGTTGAAACAGATTTGTTATGCTTAAATCATCTTAGAATGAAATCTATACAAGATCCAATGTTAAGTAGAATTTCAGACAGAATAAAAAGAAACACATGGAGCAATTGTTCAATGGCAGAAAGACTCTACAAAGAATCAAGGCATAAGTTAACTGTAGAGAAAGGCATAATATGCAATGGAGGTATCATAATACTCCCACAAAGTTTAAGAAAAAAAGTACTAAAAGGTGTACACAATATTGTGGTATAACAGCAACACAAATGAGATTAAAATTACAAGTGTGGTGTCCAGGATATTCTTGAGATGTAAAAGATTATGTAAAAAGATGCCCAAAATGTGCTGAAATAAAAAACTTTCGGCAAAGCAAAATTCACTCATGGCCTAAAGAAAAAGAACCATGGGCTCATATTAATGGCATGGGGCTATTTTTAACTTTAATGAACTCATTTTCAGTATGGCCCAAAGTAATTAAGGTTACTGACAGAAAAGCCACTACAAATATTAAAAACAATATTTTCAAGGAATGGACAGCTTAAAACTTTGGTCTCAGATAACGCACCAGAATTTTGCAAGGAAATTTTGTGCTTGTGGCTAAAGCTAACCTTGCCAGTCACAATGGAATGGAATCACAGAAAGAATGGTGCAGACTGTAAAAATGGGTCTAAAGGTATTTTGCCTGTCTAATGATAATATAGAGAGTCAAGTTATAGAACAATTCCACATGACAGCAGACTACAAAGTCCATCTTCATTAATGGGTAGACAGATTAGAACTACTATAACAATGTCATTTTTAAAAGTGAAAGTATGGTATAAAAAAGACACATAATTTAATCTAGAGATGGCAAACTTTCTAGTACAGAAAGGGCACAACACAGCAATACTAATGAAAAATGGCCAAAATGTACTGGTCCAGGCAGATCAGTTCAGAAGCTGAATGGAACCCAAGGATATAGAAATGGACGAAGAATCTGAATGTGAAGAACATGAAGGTGAGGAGGAGACTAATGAATCCAGTAATGAAACTAAACAATCTATAGACAAGGAGTTGGAAGAGGAAAATGAACTCAGACTTTACTCCCCTATAAGAAGAAATCTCACCAAGACATTGTGTATTGTGTTACATTGTGTATTTAGACAGCAATCTCTCTTTTATATATGTTTCATTAAAGACGACAGACAAGATACTGTAATTATGCTTTTTATTTAATTTTTCTTCTTTTATGGGCACAGAGTATGTAGAAACTGTTGAAATGTTTTGTAATTTCAAGCGCTTTTGGTTATTGATATGTCCCAGAAAGGGATATATTTGTTTGAAGTAGAAAAGTGGTGGTTCACTACTGTAACCGGTTAGGACAATCTAGCAGGTAACCGTAATGGACTGGTCTTTGTCGTAGTGGTAGGCAATAGGTGTAGGTCAATAGGCGTAGACAATAGGCATAGCCAATAGGCGTCGTTCCTGTACCTCCACATCAGTCTGTATTTATGGCTGACACCAGCCAATCATATTACTGTGAGGGGGAACCCAGGTGTATGCATATTCATTACATCAGTTATATTTTTAGCCATTATCAAAGATGATTTTATTTTTACTTTTTAACTGGATGTATGGGTTGTGTGTATGTATCTAGAGTTATAATGATATTTTATTTTCTGAACACAGTCAGCACATTGTGTCCAGAAAAGAAAACACTTGTTCAAACACAAGAAAAGTTAAATATAAAGCTTAATTGCAGTACGTTGTCTGTCATCTTTAAGGAAACACACACACACACACACACACACACACACACACACACACACACACACATATATATATATATATATATATATATATACACACACTAAAGTACACCCAATACGAGGCTTGAGAGCCACTTGAAGTAGAAAGTTAGTGTTAAAAAAATTATGATGAATGACATGTATGATATGAATGAAATCTGAGGTGGTAGGAAGTAAAGATTATATTGATAAGGAAGAAAAATAATGATTGACCCTTGGCCTTAAAGAAGTTAATATTGTAACTTTCAGAGAATCATGCATGTGAAAGTCTGTTCCACAAAATAGCTATTTTTTTAAAATAGCTGAGTATAACTTTCTCTTTATATTTGGAATACAGAGCAAACAAGGAATGATTTAGCTCCATGGAAATAGCATGATATATCCCAACTGTAAAAGTTTGAACTTGTGGAGCACTCATCTAAACATTTGCTATGGTAGGGAGATTAATGAAGTGGTCTCACATGCCATTGACAGTGATGAGCTTATTCTCCAACTGAGTTCATATTTTCCTGAGTTTATTTAATGTACAAAACACCTATTCAGTCAAACCCATAATTTAATTTCTATATTAAAAATGGTATACTTGAAATTTTCTATAACCTAAATTTAGTACATTTGCTTTGTGTTGTCATCATTACTGTTGCCCTAAATATGTTGCATTTGTCTTTTAACATATTCCTATAAATCCTGTTTATTTAACATGTAAAAAGTTTTTTTTTAATTAGAGATTATTAAAATATTAAAAAAAATTAATGCAATCTTCAAAAGTATAATTGATTTAAGAGTAAAAATGTAATTGATTTTTTACCCAAATCATTTCCATTTTACATATTCTTTACTTTTTTTATTCAATTGTATATTTATTAAATAGTTTGCTTCTTATAAATAAGCTATCTGAGTTACTTCTAGTCATACAATTTTGAGGATTGGCACTTCAGCATGGTGTAATAGCCAGCAAGCTTTTCTAGCTAGCTCAAGTATGACTGAGTATTGAGTTCAGTTTTCACTGAGTGCTCCATACTTGCAGCTTTGAGCCACATGTAAGCTAGACTTTGTAAATCATTACAATTCTGAAGATGATGTAATAAAGTATATCCAAATATTAATAAAATCATTCATATAAGGGTGTAGTAAAATCAACCAAAGTTGTTTCTCCTTTGAACTATTTTACAAAAATGGAGTGTTATTGCTGCCATATCTGGACTGGAGCTTCCAATCCTCACTTGTCTGTCTTGATAGTTCAAAAGTGTCTACTTGACCTTGTGGGTCAAGAATTATTTTCCACCCTACAACCCCTTTCCCACAGACAAACCATCACAAGGCTCTTGCTGTTCTATCACTATTTCTATGGCAGGTGCTTTAAAATTTTAAATTCCTTTGTCTCACCAACTCTGACATGTACAACTGGGACCTGCCATGCCATGTCCACAAGGATAAATAATCCCCATTCTCTTTGTATTTCATTAGTAAGGAAGAAGTTCCATTCAGACAGCTTCTTCCCAAGAACTGCTGCTTTGTGGAACAGATTCTCAAAAGGATGTTATCTCACTCACTACAATCTTGACCTCTTCAAGTCTAGGGTTAAATGTTATCTATCTTGTTTCTTTCTCCTTGAACTTTACTTCTGCTTTTTCTTATGTTCATACAATGCAATGCAGTAACTCTCTACCTTGAGTGTCTCTTGGGATTTTTATTAGATGAATATTAATATAAAAATAAAAACCCTATGAAAGTAATTGTTGAACCTCACTTATGAGCAGTAATCAAATTGCATTGAATAAAGCTTCACTACGAACTTAAATGTTTGTCTGTTTTTCTTTATGAAAGGGATGCTGAAATATATTCAGCTCAGCTAAAACAGAATTAAAAAGAAAACTTGATGTTCAGTTATTTGGTCAAATTTGGGGAAAGTATAATCTTTTGTGTCTTATGTTATGTTTTCTCATTTTCTCTAGTAAATTAAATGGTCAAGAGTGATTGATATAAACTGTTGTAAAAAGGATTTTTTTAATTAGTTTTTAAAAATGTTTAAAAAATATCCGTTTCTAGAGGATCTTTTTTTTTATTTGATATTTTCACAATAAAACTGTTCAACTAATTGTCTTCTTTAACAGTTTATCTCTTTTATTATAAAAGAGATAAATAAACATATTTGTTGTGACTGTTGTTGGGGAGGAAGAGCATAAAAAGACATTTTTCTTTTTGAACACTTTTCTCTTATTCTCATCTTGTTGATATTATCTGTCACACCATCACCACAATAGATATTTCTGTAGGCATCTATTTAAATAAATATTTCTTATACATTTTTTATATTATTGCTAAGAATGCCAATTCTAATACAACTGTTATAAATGTTGAACAAAGAGAAATTCAGAAACAGAAATAAATAATCACATTTTCTATTACTTTATAATAAGTCTTCATGTGTGCATGCATAAATGTATGATAAATGCATATGCATAACCCAGATGGTTAATAAGTATAATTGTATGAAGCTCATTTCTTACTGGGTGCTCTACTTTTGTGTTCTTGTGCCAAAATAAACCAAATATAGAAAATAACTATATATTATGAGAATGTGCTGAAAATTTTTCATTTGTTCAAGAAATCCCGCCAAAAAGTATATTTTGTTAAGTTTGGAAAGAGTGTCAGGTCAAAAAATTTCAAGTACTTTCTCATATTTGGCTTTGTGCTGTACTAAGCTAAGCTTAGTAAATATTCACCTCAAGTATGTATTTGTATGTGTAAACACAAATATCTATCTATCTATGAATATATATAATCATTCAGTCCACTTGTCAGGAGGTATAACAATTACAAAAAGGGTTGTCTATAAAACTCTGGAGTTGTGGTGCTGAATCAATCAGCTAAGTCACAAATTTTATATTTGTATTAATCCTATCTATATATATAGAAAGAGAAAGAATGAGACAGTGTAGACATAGGAATCAGTATTGCATAGTGACTTTCAGTTTCATACTGCAATATGATCTTCAAACTGTTATTGTTCTGTTGCTGTTAGATTAAGTTCTTCCCTCATAACTTTGTAGGTTCTTACTAGCAGCAGCAGCATGTTTATCTCCCCTACAGTTCTTAATGGGCTCAACCTATCAGCTCTATATAAACTGTGCCTATTTCTCCTTGAGACAGAAACTAATTACGTTGAGATACAGTCTCTGACTGTGTGCAATGTCTGTTGAACTCTCTTCTTTGGCAGAGAGGAACCCGGACGAAGCTTTGCCGAAGGGCAAAGTTTTGTCCGAGGAGGTAGACAGTTCCGAACCCGCTTATGCAGGTTCAAAGGGGATATTTTTTGGCTGAGCCTACGGGCCCTGAGAAACCCATGTTAAACTCGGCCTTGTGCCACATACATTCCTTGTGGGTGGACTGTTAAATATTGAAACTAATACAAGCTTCTTGGTTTGTTGGTGCTCTGCTTGTCAACTTCTCTGCTTCTGCATAGCCTCATCTGGGAAGGTAGACAAACCCAACTCTGTTATTACGGTGTCTACTGGGAATTTTTGCCTGAGCCTGTGTGCTTGGAATTGCCCCATGTTAAAAATGGCCTTGTGCAACATTCCACCTTGTGGGGAGGTCTTGGGTAAATACTGAAACTACCATGTGCATAAATGCGTCATGTGATCAGAGACTATGATCATATTGTATGCATCTGTTCCATGACTTTGACCAGCTGTGTCATGCTAAGACAAGCTTTGTGCCCAATTCCGTGTAAGCAGGGGCTGGGTAAATTTGGACAAGTGGCCTGAGTGTTTATGCTCAGGTTCCCCACTTAAAATAACTGACCTTGTGTCACTACCTAACTCAGTGGCGAATGTCTGGTAAATGCCGAATCTACCACATGCCTGGAGATCCCTTGTCAGTCTTAACCATGGGTAATTAAACACAAAGTTTATAAATGCTCTTTCTCCTATACTGAGCATTCTTCCTATATAACAAATTTTAACATATAAATATATCTTCTTTTCCAAAAATTGAAGAATGAAATGAGTACTCAAAGAAACATATAGATTTATTTTTTAACTTTAAATGACAAATTGATTCTTAGTTTCCCCTCAAATCACTAAGAGGAAGTTCAAATAAAGGAAAGAGAGAGAGAGAGAGAGAGAGAGAGAGAGAGAAAGAGAGAGAGAGAAATGACAGAAATTTTAGGATCATGTAAGATTTTGCTTACATTTTTTCTTTTTCTCCCTTTTCTTCTTATCTCTTAGTTAATCTCTTTCAGTAATTCTATTTCCTCTCTTAGTAAATAACTAAATTTAGAGTTGTATGAGGGTCAAATAATTTGTAGTCATTTACTTAGTTTAATCATCTGATACAAAGCAACAGTCATGTGGCACCAAATGAAAATTGAACTCAATAAACATTGTGAATGAGGTTGTGCACAACAGTAGGCAACAATTTTCTTCTTTTATCTCTGACACATTTCTTTTGCTTTCACTTTAATTTCTGTTTTTGTCATTTACCCTCAAGAAATCTTTATTTCTATCATTTTCTAATACACTTCCATTTAATACTGAAGAGTATCTCAAATAGAATTTTTCTTTCTCTTGAACTCCTGTCTCTCTCTCATTCTCTCTCTCTCTCTCCATTTTCACATACATTTCCTCTCATCAGAGCTATTAAGATATCCTGTCCTCTTTTTCATATTTTACTGTATAAAACCTGATGTTTTCTGTTTTTAAAACTTGATTACTATTGCGTATTTGTTTTTAATAGTATTTCTTAAGTTACAAAATATCTACTTTTTCCTTGAAAGCATTATCAGAAATCTTTGGCTTGAATAACGTGATGAGACACAAGTTGAGTTCATTTAGATGCAGTTACTTGTTATGCAATTGGCTCATTCTCTCCTTTATTCTTTCCAGTTTAATTCAATGCAGTTTTATTAATGGTAGCATTGGATATTTTATGTTGATAGTCATAGAACTAAGACATTAACAAATACAACTTGTTTCAAAACTGGTGGTTTGGGTCAGCAAAATGGCTTAGAACAATAACATGGTGCCAACAGGTTTTGAACTTTCTTCCAATTTCTTTTCAAATCTAGCTCTGAGTTTGGTACTTGTAATAAATAAAGATAAAATGCAGTGTACTTTATAAAACTGCTATATTTGCATCAAACAACTTTATTTACAATTTATTAGGTTGGCCAAAGATTTTTTTGTTTATTAAGTAAATTTTCGATTTAATAATTGAATCAATATTTTAATAGTTTCCTCTCAGTGTACAACAGCCTTTGTAGAGTGTAAAGAAAGAAAAAACAGGCTAATAAACCATTCAACAGCATTTATTTTGTTTTATAGTAGTTATTTTTCTCTTTTTCAAAATGTCATGTCCCTTCAGGAGATAGATGATTGTGGCTCTCTACAGATTCTGTTTTTCTTTATTAACTCCCTTCTCCTTGCCTTCTTCAATGCTTGGAATTCAGAGTTTTCCTTCTCTTAGGCTTGGTTAATCACTAAGGCTAGAGAGATCAGTCTACTTCATTATTTAACACATACATGAGGAAAGAGATCCACCTGAAGTCAAGAATGAAAATGATGTACTACAGAAGATTTTTTTGCTTTGAACTAGATATACTTGAATGTTGACTCACTTGGGATGAGCCCAACAAGACTGATCCCTGAAGTCACCACTGATGTGTGTGTAAAATCACCAATGTTGAAAAGAAACTGCTCTGTCTCTTTTAATAATAATCTGCTCAGTCATAACATATTTAGTTTGTCCAAAGATAAATACAAGTATAGATTGATAAATAAATATTTATGTCAAATTAGTATTTCTTATTTTACAGGTACACAAAGGTACTGACTACTAATAGGTTAGGAAAAATGCATTGCACTAATCTTGCCTTACAAATTATTTTGAATCCTTGTTTTTTATTCTCTCTCTCTCTCTCTCTCTCTTTCTCTCCCACTCTCTCTCTCTATATATATACATACATATATATATATATATATATATATATATATATATATATATATATGGTGAATTATCAACTCATGACCAAACATTACCACATTTTATACCAATTTAGTTTCCTTAAGGGACTTAAGGAAATACCAAGTCTTGCAAGAGATTTGCATTTCAGCCTATAGGTGGTGCATGTAAGTTTACTTCTAAAAACATGCTCACTTGGATGTGTTCTATTGAAATGCTGAGTGAGCACCCTTGATGATTTACAAACCATATTTCTTGTCAAATCTTGATGAACATTGTTAGACCAACTTTAATCTTTAGGGCCATTTTTAAAAAAAAAAAATTATTTTTATATTATTATATTTTTATTTTATGTATGTATTATTTACACTATTTATATTCAGACTATTGTCCTCATCTTTGTTGTTGTTATCACAATGTTTCGTCTGTTGTGCTCTCCAGTCATTATCAGTTGTATATCAATCCTGGCAATCTACAGAGAATTCCAAACTGAACCCTTTATTTAATAGACTGTTCTTGTTCCACTGCTCATGTCTAAGGATACATCATCTAGTTTTATTTTTAGTACTGCTGCTCACTAGTACTGCGGTTTCCACTGACTCCAAGTACACACCGCCTGGCCAAGTGATTGAACTCACAATTACTATATCATGAAATTCACAAACCAACCTTTTAGTGGAACCTATTCCTTGCACACTTCTTGTTAGGACATACTATAGCTGACCCATTCTTCAATGAATGTTTCTGTGTGAGAAAGAGGAAAGTTTTTTTTTTTTCAAGGAAAAAGGTGGTCATTACAACTGACTCCCTTAAAAGTTATATATGAAAAACATGAAAGTCATAACTAAAGTTTTGTAAAGATTTCAACTGCTTAGCAAAGTAGGTGCTAGAGAACTCTTGTGCTGTTTATAGTTTGGTTACTTGGTATGAGGTTCCTGCAATAGATTGATCTAATTGGTATGTTTAACGACTATCCTTTTTCTGTCATATTTTTTTTTCCTGAAAACAAAAGTTTTTCTTTCTTTTTTTTTTTTTAATCATTTCACCCTAAGCAAAGCAATAAAGCAACAAAAACACAAAGGATTACTGAGTGTGAAAGAAACTGAGAAAATATTAAGAAGAAACAACAATAAAAGAACAGTAATCAAAAAGACAGATGATGATGATTGATGTTGCATTTAAATTTTTGAAAATCATAGTTTACATGAAATCAAGGATCAGGAAGTGAGTGTCACAAGTGAGAAGTGTGAGAAAAGAAAAAGTTAGCATAGATCTTATAGTTACATCTTGCAGTTGCAATTTTTCTAATGGAATATACACATGATGAAGACTGAAGAATAGATCAGCTGAAATAATGTGTTCAAAGATTTCACTGGTCTGAACAATATTTAGATTATTATATTATTTGAATATTATAAGATTATTATGATTTATCAGTCTTCCAAGTTGAGATGGCCTGTCTGTTTACACTGAATATCAGCTTTTATTACCCTGGTTTTTACCAGGGTTTGAACACTAATATCACTGGTCTAAAATAAACTTACCCACCAAACAGGTCTGATATATACTAAGTTTACATTAGTATTGCACAACACTAGTAGAGAAGGCTTGCTTGCCTTGAAAATCAGCATTCAAACTCTTGGCTTGTATTAGTGAGATAGATATGATTAATCTGCAAATCAGCTATAATGTTTAGTCTTGGTTTAGTCTGATATTTGGCCATAATAACCTAATGAAGATCAAACCTACAATACTAAAGAAATTTTTTTATAATTTAGAAGTCATCTGACATTCTCCCAAAGGAGATAGCCAAGTGTAAGGAATGCCTGAAAGATTAGTAAGATTTTTTATCTTAATGTGCTATGGATCCAGGAATTACCAATTTCAAAACAAAACCTCTTTCCAGTCAATTCAAATTCATTTTGAAATAGAGCAAAGTATTTTGCTTATTGGAAATATTGAATTTAATCTATTAACTTGAAATTAAAACTAAAATAAAAGTTCCAAGAAAGACTTTTAATTTTTACAAATTCATTTTAAACCTTAGGTATTGCTTTTTGGGGGGGGAGGTCCCTAGTTTTATTGCATTTTTTATTTTATGATTCAGAGAAGATATTCAGTAAATCAGAGTCCTGTTTTACAAAAAAAAAAAAAAAAAATTGATGATTTAAATTCTCCAAGGAGTAAACATTTTGCTTTTTAACACCATTGAATTTTCCGAATTATCATAAAATTAAATAAGTGGTGTGTATCAGATGTAAAAAATATTTTTACCAAGATTTTCTAAAAACAAACATAAGCTAATTTTATACATTTGTGAATAAGTCCTGAAAGTTTTATTAAAATCCAGTATTTATTAGATTTTTACAAGAATTTCCAAATCAATGTGCTGTTTTTTCATTACAAAAGAGACACAAAAATTTGCTATGATGCAAAAAAACAAGGCTTTTAACCAAAATTTTGAAAGTTCTAAAAAGGATTAAAATTATAATTAAATAATCAAAAAATACTTGGGTAATTTGTGGTTCAGAAACTGTACTCAGTTTCTAATAAAAATTTTCTGAATAGGTACATTAACTGTAAATATACATGCTTAATTTGAAAATAACAAAGAAATTTTGATAAAATCTACCATTTTGGAGTTATCGACACTAATAGTTTGGACTGTAGAAAAGCCAAGCATGGAAGCTTACTTAGTTAATGACTTTTTTACTGATCTTACTCATCTCAATTACTTTGCAAGGGTTAGGGTTAGGGGTAGGGTTTTTGGTAAATTTGTTTAAGTTATTTAGAAAAGCAATGATAAGTGTTGTTTTTTATAATAAAACAAATAATAATTAATTAAATAATAAAACAAATTATAATAGTAATGAAATCTTATTTTAAGGTACTTAATAATCATGCTTTGTAAAACTTCAAAATTTAATTAAAAAAAATTGAATCTTAAATTTGTTCTTTTTAATATTATTTCCTTTCTTTTTTTTATTTTGTATTCAAAAATTTATTTTGGAAATAATCATGCTTATATATTTTTTGTAAATTATCATGTTTTTAAAACTCAAAAATAAATATTAATTCCTTTTCTAGCATATTTTTTTCTATTTTGTAAATAATCATGCCTTTTTTAAATTTTGTGCAAAGTTTGTGCATTGTGTGCACAATAATCAAGACAAGTGAAGCTTCCATACATGGTTGTTCCACAGCAAATGTATGTAAACAACGCCAGTAATGGCTACCATGCTGTAGCCACGATGCAAATGAGTCTGAACTTTTAGTGTCAATAACTCCAAAACAGTAGATTTTATCAAAATTTCTTTGTTATTTTCAAATTAAGCATGTACATTTACAACTAAATGTAACTATTCAGGAAATTTTTATTAGAAACTGAGTGTGGGTCCTGAACTTCAAATTTACCCAAATATTGGGTAAATACTTTTAGTCTTTCCTCGTAAAAATAACAAAAAATTTTGACGATAAAACTTTGTTTATACCAAGTTTGGGGCATTTTTTCATCATGTATTCTCTTTTTTAGCGAATCTTTTGGAAGTACCTATGTAATACATATATTTTACTATGAAATATACTTTCTTTATTAATAAAGAATGAATTAAAAAAAAACGGATTTAGAGAATTGCCACATGTAAAAAAAGTAAAAAATGAGGAAAGTTTGATTTCTTTCACGTTTTCCAGCTGCCATTTCTGGTGTTGTTTGTATATGTTTGCTTTGAGTAGTAATGCATGGAAGCTTATTTAGTTAACAGGCTTTTTTTTTTACTGGTTTTCATAACTTCTTACTCATCTTGATTATTGTGCAATTTTTGTGAAAGTTATTTTAAAATGCGCTTTCTCTTTTTCCAAATAAAAGTATTGTTTCTTTGTAAAAATGAAGCTTTATTAAATGATTTTTTTTTTATTAAATTGGCTTAAATTTGTCATAGAAACAATTGAAAGCTTTTCTAAATAAATATATCATGGGTGAACCCTTTTCCAATAATTAAAAGAAAAAAAACATTGTTGAAAAAAAAGGAAAACTTCATTATTTTATCCTTTCAGGCATGGAATTTTGATTTAAATTTTGTTTTTTCATTTTTACTGCTATATTTGGAATCATGCATTCATTTTAAACTTTGTGCTTTGTGCAGTAATCAAGACAAGTGAAGCTTCTGCACATTACTACTTGAGGCAAACATATGTAAACAAAGCCAGTAATGGCAGCCATTCTGTCAACACAACACGAAAGAAGTCAAACTTATATTGTCCATAATACTTTTCTCTTCCTCTCTTGTTGAACTCTCTAGGCAGAGAGGAACCTAGACGAGGCTATGCCAAAGGGCAGAATCTCATTTAGGATGGTTGACAAACCCAACCCCTTGTAGTAGGCAATTTTTGCCAGAGCCTATGAGCTTAGAATGCCCCATGTTAAAAAACTAGCCTTCTGTTACATCTTGCCTTGTGGGGAGGTTGGTAAATAGAAAATCATAAGCTAAATAAGCAAAATATTTTTTTTTCCCTATTTATTCTTTTTTTATGTATTTATATGCACTTTATACACAGTGGTGCTTTTTAGGGTGTAACTTATTGGGTTTGTTTTCAGGAGTTTAAATTTCAGGAGAAAACAAAGAGGCAAAACAAAATCACTGAAAAAAAAGAAGAAGAAAATACTGAATATAAAAAAAGTAGATAAAAACATGAAAGAAAACTAGGCCCATAAAGAGGGTGATGGTAGAAGTGAAATCAAACTTTGAGAAAATATTTGAGGGCTGGAAGATTGAAAAACATGTCTGTTTTATATGAGGGAAAAGAATCTGTTGAAAGTATTATTCAAAGATATTGAAGATTTTATTTGTTAATGTGTCCAAGAGATTTACAAAAGTCAGTTTAGTTATGTAAGCAAATAACGGAATATAAAAATAATTCTAACTGCTGATATATTTCTTTATTATTTTTTTTCTTTGAATTAAATAGACAGTTCCACATTTCAGTGGTTCTGGTTATATTCTTTGACCAGCTAGAACCATATAAGCCTGTCTGTCGAAATGGAACAATAGCTGTTCTTTTGCATTTTTATCCCACCCTTGAGAAAAGAGTCAACGTGTAAGAATGTGACTACTTCCTGCACTTTAATACTGATGCTTCTTACTATCAAAGAACATTTTGAAAACATGAAAAGAATCAAAAAAGAAAAGAATATCAGCTATAATTATGAATTTTTCTCTTCAGATAAAAATATGTTTTACTTAGTTTTCATTTGTTGCATCATTGAATGGT
>CAHIKZ030001309.1:255000-407500 GCA_903632075.3 Acanthosepion pharaonis
TCCACTTTAATTTTTCTTATCATTGAGACAGCTTTTTCTCTAACAGTCACGTCCTCATCTGCATACCAACAATAAATTAATCTGTGTGGGCAAAGTATGCATTTCTCTAGACAGTCATCTTCACTATCATCTTCTCCTTACTGTTCAGGTTTTTCATATTTTGCAGGGAAAATGTTCCTTGAGCTGTGTGTTATGTAAAGGGTGAGTCTTGATGCAGAATGACATTGGAGCACTGAATTTTATAATTGTAATGACAATTCTTTTCAGCTCATGGCTGGGTCTTGATGTTTCAACATACAGCCTGAGGATTCTACTCTATAAAGTATTCCACCTTGAAATGCAGGTAGGACCTGGATCAATAGCAGTCAAATCATCATCAACAAAACCCATATTAACCTCCTGTACAAGTCCTATACAGGTTTTTCTGATTTCAGGATAGATCTTTCTTCACTTCTTCATTCAAGACAGTGAAACTGACTGGCTAGAAGGCAACAATTGGCAGCTCAGACAAAGTCTCCTTGAACTGTTTTCCAATGGGACCATGCCAATGTTCAGGACCACTTGGTTTACCATCATAGTGATAGAAAACAGCATGGGAAGGCAGCTCATTTCCATGAAGCTGACATATGGAATAATGGAGCAGGTGACTAAGTAAGATTTCAAGATGGTGAATGGCTCCATGTACCGATCATATATTTACAATGGTTCCATCACTACCAATACATACAATGGGCTGCTGGGTTAGATTTTTCTCCACCAGAAACTCATGAATAGTTTTGGCAATCTGCTTTTCGTATCCAGTCTTGGCAATCACATATGAAATATTCATTGCCAGGATCAATCATAATGATTTTGCACCCTCATCCTCATGATATAATGATTTTGCACCCTCATCCTCATGATATAATGATTTTGCACCCTCATCCTCGAATGCCATTTATTGGTCTTTTCATTCTTTATTATCACACAAGTGGCAGTTTTCTTACTATCAAAATACAGTGATGTCATATTTTCAAAACTAGCCATCTAAATTTCTTGCCTCTTCAATCAGTATTTTTGTCTCGCATCTTGTAGCTTATGTAGTTCAATAACTTGACTCTTGTGATAATGCCATAGCCAGTTAAGATAGCAATAGCAATGGCAGTGCCAGCATAATCACTAATCAAGTATCGGTCACAAGTGGAAACCAGTGTAGGAAGTCTGTCCTGTTCTTTGAGTTGGTGTCTCTCAGAGCTTTTGGATCAGGGACAAAATCAGCATCAGTATTGACAGGTGGGATATTTCTTGAATCATCTGAATTATCCTCAACATAAGGAATATATCCAGCTACCAGATCTCTATGATTTGATCAAGCTGTCTGGTAGCTCTGTCAGCTTCTCTCTTAGCATCTCTCTGCCCTACATAATCGTTACTTTCATGTCAATACCTGCAATTTTCATCTTCCTATCATCTTGATGGCCAAGGAGGAACTGCACTTCACGTTTGGGAACTGTTATATCACAATTCCAGGCCAGGTGATATCCATCATACTTCTTAACTTTGCACTTCACATCCTGACAGGAGACAGGAGGACAGTAACAGCTACAAATAACTCCTTCATTACTTCCTGAAATGCAGCTTTTTTTGCCTACATTCTTGTTCTTATTAACATTTCCGCTACTGTACAATTTTCTCAACCTTTCCTCAATAGTTTTCTGACTAAGAAGAAGAACAGTCTATCTCCAATTGCTTTTTCACATATTTCTGAACAAGCCTGGGTAGCCATCTTGATAATCATTGAGACATTTGCAAACTTTCCTTCATCACATTTATATCACTAACAGTTCTTTAACATCTTGCATTCCGAGGGAAGTTTGTCTGCTAGAAAAACACTTGCAAAGACAAACAATGCATGATCTGTGGCTGCCTTCATTGATACAGTAGCCGTCTCAATAGCAAATTGATTAGTTTACCTGAAAAGAAAAGAGAAATAGTGAATGAACAAAACTGAATATAAACAATGTACACTGTGCCAACAGAAAATAAGTAAATTTTTAAATTTCAGTTGCAAATACTGCAGAATAAACCTCGACCAATCAGCTTCAAATTTGGCATGGAGTCTTAGATATGTATAAAGAACAATCCATGAAGAGTGCAGCTTTGAGGAAAATTTCACTGCTCCCTAGTGGTGTACTGATGAAGTTTTTATTGCACCTTTTTCATCACACATCTTTCATGTAGCTATTTGTGGAGGCACGGTAGAGTAATGTATTGCAGCTTGGATTAAGGAATTGGAGAGCCAAGTTCAAATTTCAGTCAGGATCATTACATTTATGTGCTAATACCCTTTGGAAAGATATGAATCCATCTCTTCTCCCCCCAGCTATTGGTAAAATATCAGGACAGCCTTGGGTGGCAACCAGTCTAAGAGAAGGAAAACTCTGAATTCAAAACTGTATATAGCCCTGACAAAGTGCATATATACTATGCAGCTGAGGAAAGGATCATTCACATTGGCTTGATGATCTCAACTACAGTACTTTTTATGGGCAGAAATAAGTTTGTTGATGAAAGAAATCAGAGGAGAATAGCCAGACTGGCTGACACTGATAGAAAGGTAATAGTGACTCAAATAACCATTCTTTATAAGTATTTTAAATGCTGATTTTCAAGTTAGGCAAGCTGGTTGTTTCACTTAGTAGATTTGGCCTTGTGCCATATTGAGCTAATTTTGCTATAATATCTAAAGTGAAAACAGTTGTACCTTGACAGACTTGTTAAGCTATCTGACTTTCATCCTGGTCTGGGTCATCTGTCAGCAAAATGATCACTAAATATAGAGAGTATACATAATTGTGTTTCCTAATTAGCCCATGGGAGAGTGTTGCAGGATAAGTGACAAATGGAAAGAAAAAGCTGTTTTTCTACATCATGAAAGCCAAAAGCTGATCAAATAGTTTGTTGGCTAGAACCACTATAAAGTTAGGGGGATCAGTTTCAAAAGCTTTTATAGTATCACATTTCAAAAATACATTTCATTTTTTTAATTTTAATGAATGTCTTAAATGGATTATCACATTTTTAGGGTCATTACATTTTTTTCTGCTCTATTCTTTGGCCTTATTCAGGCGTATATCTTTTTTATGTAATTTCCATTGCTACTGTAAAACAATAGTTCAGACAATTTTTGACTTGTATTTCTTTCATCTTTATCTTAATTGCTTTTCATTGCAACTATTCTATCAGTCTACAACTTTTAATAAACAGCACTGATTGGGAATTAAAAATAAACTCTTCATGTAGCATGATTGGCAGAGCAGCTGTTGTACTTAAACAAGCTTCCTTAGAAAAAAAGTTGTGAGATTGAGTTCTTTTTCATTCTTTATTTTCAATCTGCACTGTTAATTGTCATAAAGTAAGTATCTGAGTAGTTGCAATAAAAAGCAACTGAAGTTAAGATGTGCAGTTACCCCACTTACTTTTCTAAAAAACACTGCTAGGAGACACTCCCTAAGCTTATAAATAAGCAATGACATTCTCTGTCATCCTCTTTTTTTTTCCGATTTCACCATGCCAGCACCTTTCTCTTCACTTTCTTCCATGTAACAGATTTCTTTAGACTTGCTTCTATACAACTTCACACACTCAAACAATTCACTAGTTTAAATGTTTTTTATTTAATATTTATTGATTTGTCACACACAACAATCTTCAATTGTCTATGTATACCTTTGTTTTATTAATACAGACATTATTGTTTGTTCCTATATACAATTACTTTATTCAATTTATTACCCAAACTCACATAGCAAGTCCGCCATTTTTGTTGTGGGATAAATATATCAGGAGACACATGTTTGCTGACGTAAACACTCAACCAGTATGCCTGCATCAGACTGGTGACCATGACATATTTTTCTCCTTTTTCAAACATGTACACAGTCATGAAAACTGCCAACAAAAATAACTTACAATTACAAATTTGTGATTAGATCTCATGTAAACAGCAAAATCACAAATTTCAAAACTCTAAAGCACATATATACAACATAACTATCTGGACAAGATATTCCACAAGTCAACAAATATTTTCTTTGCAACATGTGGGACCCAAAAATATCCCTAATCTCCATTGCAATTACTACTACAATGGCATTGTCAGCAGACAAACAACACACATCTTATCTCTACTTCTTTTGATTGACTCTGTCTCTCTTTCAAGCCATTACATCTGACTACCAGCAGACATCACAAAAGTTTTTTTTTAACCAAAACGAAAAATGCAACTTTTGTCTTACAAGCAAACAAAAATATAGCTCATTTCCTTCAAGACCACACAAAAAATACCATTCAAACACCATTAACGCCATTTTCAACTTTAAACAGCACTGTTTTTCCTAAGCTCAACAGATAAAGGGTGAAATAATTCCAAAGGTGACTCAGTGACCTTTTTCACTCTTCAGAGATGTTAACATGAAGAAAACTAAGAAAGTGCAAGTATGATTTAATAATACGCAGAGATAGTTGCATCTCCAAGAAAAATTGGCAATAATAACAGGTATCTTAAAGTTCTCACAAACATGTATTCAATTTGTGGTAGAAATTTCACTGAAATCCACTCAACAACTTTACAAATTGATGCTTCTTCTCTTAAAATTTTGTGCATCAATATTATCCACACACAACAAATGAACGAGGTCTTCCAAACAAAATCAGTTCAATGTGGAGCATTGGAAAATAAAATTTTAATACCAACCAATGATTCCTTTTTCTAAACTACTGACATATTTTCTAGGGTGTGCTATGGCTCTGACCCACTAGAGAATTATATAACACCCTGATAACACAATGTTTCAGGCAAGTACATTTTTGTCAACATGTTTAAATACACATTGCAACAAAACTGTGCAAATTTTTTTTCTTTTCAGTCTATGAGAGACAAGACAGACATACACAAACTTTATGGATATTTGGGCAAAATAAAATTCTCTCCACCTGGAGTGGAGTATTGTGGAGTTAACCCATTTACTTTCCTAAAAGAACGCCGCTAAGGGACACTTCCTAAGCTTATAAGCTTATAAATAAACAGTGACCTTTTCTTTTTCCTATTCCACGGTAAGATGTAGGTCAAACAAGGAAAACACTTTCCTCACTGAGGAATGCATACGTGTGCACGCACACATATGCACGTATGCATGCATGTACCTTTCACTTCATTTTTACTAGGACTTTCTCCTACACTAAACTACACACACACAAACACATTCTTTAGTCTTTAAATGTTTTCATTCATGTTTATTGTTTTATAACACGCAACAATATTATATTGTCTATGTATACCCTTGTTTTGTTAATACATACTTGCCATTTGTTTATATATAGTTTTGCTGTTACTTTGTTCATTTATTACCCAAACTCACATTTTTTTGTGGGATAAATATACCAGGAGACATGTGTTTCTGACCCCAAACACAACCAGCATACACCCACAACAAACAAAAGAAATGTTAGTGTAAAAATGAATAATAGTTGTCAATGTTTCATCTAATAGAATAACATTTCAGATAATGATCCAAACAACTTTTAGAATGATCATGGCTTATCTCAAAATTACATAATGTATCTTTTATATATATATATATATATATATATATATATATATATATATATATATATATATATATATTTAATCATGCCACCTCAAGCAAGACAATAGATCCACTAAGACACAATGGGTTACTGAGTGTTAGAAAATATGATAAAAATATACTGTTAAGTAGAGAAGACAATAAAAGAATAAGAATTAAGTAGACAGAAGATAACAATTGACAATGCATTTAAATTTTTGAAGATCAAAGTGAACAGGTGTACAAGAAGCCAGAAGAGACTTCTTCAAGCGAGAAGTGCAAGAGAAGAAATTGTTCGCATAGAACTTACACTTACATTTAACCATTTTAACTGTATTAATAATGTCCTATAATAGAAACATATTTCACATGTTTTGTAGATGCATAAAAAAAATCTAAAGTTTTCACTTAAGTGATTCAACTTCAAAATACTATTTGTTCTTGGAAAAATAAGGAGCTATTGTTTTTTTTTGTTTTTTTAAGGGTTTAGCTTTTTCTGATTGAAAGGCTGTAAATATCATGGTTGGCCTTAGACCAGAATAGATCTCTTGTTATTTAAACTTATGATAAGACCTCTGTGTTATTTTTTAAACTAGCCTTTGTAACCAGATTTGCCAGCTTTTAATCTAAAAGCTGACAAATCTAGTTTCACATCTCAAATAGATAAATGAAGAAAAAGATGCAGGAGAGAAAAAAATGAAATCTTTTTTTTTATTCAAATATTCTATGTATATAAGTGACTCAAAACTACTTCATAGAAGCCAAGTCAAAAGATAGGATATTAATACATTACTGTCATCATTGTCACTCTCACTTCCCAATTATTTACCCACCCAGCAAAAAGAAGACTGGGAGCTGTGTTTCTGATGAGTTCTAATGGATAGAACATTTCTTTTCCTGTTTGGCTCTGACTCTGCAGATGACTGGTCAGCTGGTTGCACCCCCCTACTGATTTCCTGCCTTCATTGTAAATGTCAAGAAATATAAGACAAAAATTATATGGGAACAATTTTTTTTAAATAAATATGATTCCTTAGTTTTTCATTTACCATCAAAAGGATTCTAGTCTTGCAAAATATTAATAAAATGAGGCTAATGTATATTGGGGCCTCCATATTAAAAATATTTTGAAATTTAAATGCTATCATGTTAAAAGACTATATTTTATCTTTTTTTATGTAGGAAATCATCTGAATAATCTACACAAATTGTATGATTAATTTTTCATAGATTGTTTTTCTCTTATTTTTTCATGTAAAATCTCATTTAAGGTGCTTTTTCAATTCTACATTGCATTCTTAAATCTGTAAGTCATTGAAAATAGTTGATGTAAACATATAAATATGTATAATTGATATAAATATTTAATAAATAATTCAGTTCAAAATGTTTCAAGCTCTTTTTAAAATTGAACCTCAAATAATTTACTACAGTAATGCAACAATAATTTAATGTCACCCCAATGCAAGTTTGTTTTTCTTAAGCAATATTCTACTATAATTCCTGTCATACAAGTTGCACATAGCATAGATGTAGGTGAATGTGCAGGTAGCATAATGGTTATTGGTGCAGAAAGGGATTTTAACATTTTAAAATTCTGGCCAATTTCTTGTTTCACTCTCCCAGATACAGGTTAAATATCAAAGTAAACAGCTCTTTAGCCTTGGTTGGCAGCCAATTTAGGAAAAGAACAACTCTGAATTCAAAACTGTTTGGGTGTGGAGCTGGCAACTCCACTCATGCTGTGGCATTATTCTCTATAGGAGAGTCTAATGGCACTAAGAAAGAGAAAGAGGAATGGGCACTTAAAAAATAAAACTGTAAAAATCACCCTGTGTCTTATACTTTCTGATTGAATATCTGAAACAAAAGTTAACAGCTGAATGATACTGATAATGATATACTATATAGTGGAAATGGAGCTAGAAGAAGTACTCCAACTTAATACTTACTCTCATACACAATTGGCAGACTCAGCCCACAACTATCAAATGGAAAGGAAAAACTAACAGCATCTCATCACCAGAACCTGTAATATCTGGACATTATTGGATGGCACTGCCATCACAAGCTTCAAGAGAAGAACAGAAATTATCACTGGTGAATTCCAGCATTACAAAATGAATATTGCTGCACTGAGTGAAACTTGACTTGCTGTTTATATCTAAAGAAAGATTCAATTCTGCATAAAGAAGCAGCACATCAAGATACTTGATGATGCCTCATGGATTGGTATGTGACAAACTATACAGAGGCAAAAAAAGAAAAAGAAAGCTCCACTCTAAAAATCCCATTCAAACTTCACTGGTGTAATGAGCTGTATGATGATGATGTTGGAAATCACCGACACTGGTAAGTCAAAGTCCATCTAACCTCCACACGGTTTTACTTGATATTGCATTAGAGACTCATCACTACAGGGAAACAACACCAGAGAGCAACAAAAGCAGCTATTATAAAAACTGACTTTCAGTGACTGCACTGTCCCAGACTAAGTGCCATCAGAATCTGATTGCAAAGCCATCTCAAAATGCACAGATGAATAGCTAATGAAATTTTTATACAGACCTGAAAAACAACATCAAGCATAGTGGAGTCATACTGTTTGCATGTGGATATGAAATAAAATCTAGAATGAAGATATGTAAAAAATTAAAATACTTTTGATACTCATTTCCATTGTATTAATTCACTTCATAGGTGAATTAATTTAATATGGACATCATGAAGTTTATGTTATTTAATTTTCTTTATATAATTTTAGTTTTTTAATATATAATTTTTATTTCTATTATGAAGTAGAATAATCTCTGGAATAGATGTTGTCAGGTCAACAGATGGTAGCTTGGTTGGCATTTGCTGTGGTGTTCTGCTTTTATAGCAGTACCTCATTTACATAAAATACTACAATTTCATTTTATTATTTATTTCTGTTGATTCCATTCTGAGGGAATGTTTACTAAAATTCCCTCTCCTCAAATTTATAGACAAATCCTAAAGATGCATGCTGGGATTTCTTAGTTAAAAAAATGGAGAATTCTTGGTTTTATTCACACATTTTTCTTTCTTGCCTTGAAGTCAGAAGAATATTGTTTCTTTTTTACTGTCTTAAAAATGCATATTAGTCTGAGAATTGGGTTTTGTGTATCAGAAAATGTTCTCACACATTGTGGATTATATTTCTTATGTATTTGGTAATCTGATTTTTTTTCAACAAAAATTAAATTTGCAAAACAAATGTAATTGTCTCTATTTTACAAGTTTCTGAAAAATTACTCCAAGTTGTAGTTAAAATGCATATGATAAAGTACTGGACCCAACAAGCAAAAGATATATAATGAAAAATGTTTCTATCATATATTACAAGATTATGACAAAAAATAAGGTATCATTTTTTTATGTTACAGGTACATTAGTTGTATTATAGTTACTTTACCTTGTATTACATTGTTTTATTTTTAAAAGGGGTGGTATAGATTAGTGTTATTAGTTTATATTTACTTTGCATGGAAAGATGACATGTCAATCTTCTTAAAAGTGATGTGGTGGTTATTGCTGGTTATTGGTGATACACAACATTTCTCTTGAGAAATTGAAGTAGTTTGTGGTGTTTATGATCTGTATATCTGAATATCCACTAAATAGGTAAATACCAATGAACCAACATAATATACAAAGCTACTGTAAAATACATAGGAAACCAAAGAAAGACATATATAGAAATAATAGAAGGTCCCTGAGAAACACAAAAGGTACCCATGCAAAATATCATTTAATGATAGAAAGTATGCAAGTAGCACAATACTCTCAAAAATATATATATTGAATCTCAAAACCTAAATACACCAAAAGTAACATGGAAAATAAAGAAAAAAAATACAACAGCTTACTTCAATATCACAAAATAATGTGACCTTTGCCTAGAGGAGAAAATAGCAAGAATCATTTTTCCAGAAAGTCTCGGCAGATCAGATCTAATTTCCAAATGCAGAGATGTAAAACAAATTCCTACTATACTACCTACTATCAAAAGAATAAATAAAATCCTATAGCTCAATTCTAATACACTTTATTTCAAATACTAGAATATAGAACTGTATAAGTATATATGTGAATTTAGAACTGTATATGTACATGTGCAATGTCATTATGTTACCTGTGCATAAATTACAGTTAAGATATATACATTGCATCATATTGTAAGTTGTATATTCACATTAGACATGTTTTTATGTGTATGTACATATACGTATATATATGTATATATAGGTGTGTATATATACATGCATACACCCACCCCATAAATAAATGGATTGTTTCACTATCATTACAGTATAAATGACAATATTTAAATCTGATGAGTGCATTGTACATGTATAATATATATATATATTTTAAGACATTTTTATGTTTATACATTCTTTTTATAGATACAAATATTTAAGTAAATGCTTTTTTTTTTATAATAAACAGTATTAAACAACATTTGCCGGCCTGAATGTCTGAGAAATTTTCATAGAAAATTTTCATCCTCCGACAGGATTCGAACCTGTATCCTATATGGAACTGTCATTTAGCTTGACGTGCCTTTACCTGATTTGGCCACAGAGGAGCATTCAGTTAGCAAGGTCGAATTTACTGTATTTGAACTTCAATCTTCTATGAATCTCTCACGTACATTCATATTTGCTCATGGCGTATCAAATGTAAACAAATGACGTCACACATGAAATGGACAAAGTCCGACAATTATTTTAAGACATTTTTATGTTTATACATTCTTTTTATAGATACAAATATTTAAGTAAATGCTCTGTTTTTTTTATAATAAACAGTATTAAACAACATTTACTGGCCTGAATGTCCAAGAAATTTTCATAGAAAATTTTGGTCCTCCGAAAAAAAAACAGAGCATTTACTTAAATATTTATTTTTATATATATATATATATATATATATATATATATATATATATATTGTCATACATCTCAGAATCAAGGACCCCATATAGTTCCCATATCAATCAGCTGGATATCTTCCACAAAAGTTGTCTCCGCATGATGTGTGGCTATACTTGTGACTATAGCGTATCCAATGCTGATCTTCTAGCAAAATGTAACATTTGTGGGATTGAGACTTTCCTGATGCAGTTACAACCCTGCTGGGCTGGTCATGTTGAATGGATGAGTGACAATAGAATACCTAAGGCCCTCATGTATCCAGCCTGACAGTAGACAAAGGACTGTTGGACAGTTGTGGCTCAGGTATAAAGACAAGCTAAAGAGCTGTCAATGTACCTCATGCTAAATTTGAGTGAGTTAACCTGGATAGAAATAAATGGAGATATTCGTGAGAGTGTTATCAGAAATTTGGAAATCAGTTTTATTGACTGGCTAAGATCTCTTAGCCAGTCAATAAAAGAGAACAGAGAAAAGCATCAGCAGATATTCTTGAAGTGTTACATATGACATGAACATAAAAACTGAATGAGGTTGTTGGATCCTCATATGTTGAAATTGGCAGACATCCATCATATATATATATATATATATATATATATATATATATATGATAAAATATAGTTTTAAGGTATGCTATATATAAATATGGGTTAAAGTGCTCAGTATCAGGGATACAGTGTATATAAATAAAAAAATATAAAAGTGGACATTGAAGTCAACACCCAGAGGTGACAGTCTGTTTCATACTCAAACGCAATTGTCAGGCCATATACATTGTGTTTTTGTTTGATTATTTATATGTACAGGTCAATGATGTATTGTGGGTAATCTATTGTATTGTTCTAATGGTTATTTTGGTGGGCAGTAACAGTTATACTTCAAATTATTCTAGGGGCCGTTGAGTGGAAATAATCGTGTATCTGGATGCAGTTTTTTGGCTATTTATAGTGTTGTTATTGATTATATTATTGTTGGTTGTGATTATTACATTTACTTTTTATGTGTGCATTCATGGTTTGTTAATTTGTTTATCATTTACCTAATTTACTTATTTATTGTTTTGGATTAATTTATTCTACTTATTTTATTTATTTATTTACTCATTTTTGTTTATTCTGGTTTATTTTTAGTTTTTGATTTTTAAGTAATGTAATAAAAATTTGTTTTTTTATCTGCATTTTGAGATGAGTTCTATTTATTTATTTAGTAGTTTGTGTTTGTCTGGGAAAGTAGCTATTTTCTTGTTCAGATAGTGTTTAGAGTTTTTTAATTTTTTGTAGTCTGATGCTGTTTTCTTTATTTTCCATGATATTTTTGGTGTGATTTGTTTTTTGTTTTTAATCTCCCAGATATGTTTAGAAAGCATTGTCATGCTCGTGTATTTACTATTTGTAAATGATGTTTTGTGTACATAGTTTCTTTGTTTCCAGGGTCCTTCAGTTATTCCTATGTATATTTTTTCTTTGTTATTTGCTGACTTTATAGTGACTTGGTATATTATATTGTTCTGCAAATCATTGCCATTTAAGGAATATTTGTTTGTTGTTCTACATGGGTTTATTATTTGTCATGTTCCCAGTGTAACTCTAGCTAGTTTGTATTGAATATCTTATGGAGAGTGCTTGATGATGTTTGTGTATGAGTTTAATCAATATTTTTCCTGTGTTTGTTTTTACATTTTTGTTGGTTGAACCATATGATGTTTCTTTTCCTGTTGGCTTTTTTTTGTGCTATGCAGTGTTGCTGGAAATCCACTATCTGGTAGGGCTGTTTCCTAGTCTTTCTTGGCTTTGTTGAAGATGGTTTCGCTGGAAGAATCTTTAGAAAGCCTGTGGTTAATTGATTGTGGGATCTGCTTCATTATTGTTTGTGGTTGGTTGGAAGATGTGTCTATATACAGTGGTCTGTCATTTGTTTTTCTGCATGGTTGATATGTGTATTTTCTTAGGTTGAAAAGTCTACTGCTTTTAGGTTAGTTTTTATATATATATGTCAAATCCCATATTTTAAAAAAGTTTATGATTGTTTTTCTAGTTTTGTCTGTGTTTTGTTTGTTACAGTTTCTTAAGATTATGAGGCCATCGTCCATGTAAACACCTGTATCATTTTTATTGATTATTTTACTTAGTTTGAGTAGCAAATGTATACCTATGACCTCACAGGTCTCTGCACTGTTGAAGCTTCCCATTGTAATGTCAAAGATCCCTTCTTTCTTTATCCATGCATCTTCATTGTTGAATAATTGTGATTTTCGTGAGTGTTTATTGATTTTTATTTCATTTTTGTTTATTTTTATTTGTTCTTCAGCTAAGGAGATGGCCTCATTTGGAATGGGTTCTTCTATAGAAGCATAGAATTCTTTTATATCTAGTTGTGTAAATTGGCAATTATATTTGTTTTTTAGGTTGCAGCACCAGTCAATAATTGTTTTTTTTCTACTGATTTGCTCCTAACTTCCTTCTTAGGTCTGAATTAATACTATCTAATATTTTTTACTTATTTTACCTACTTCACTTTTGATTGGATTTATGAGTCGGCATGTTGAGTCTATTCTGAAACTTTCTTTGTGATCTTTTAGTGTGATAAATGCTTGTGCTTTAGCAATGCAATTTATTTGGTTGTCTCAGTTTAATGTTTGAGCAATTGTTTTAGCTTCCATATTAATATTGTGCTCTGTTGCTTTTGGTGCTTTTCTGTATGTTTTAGTTACATTGTCCTTGAATAATTTGTTTTTTGGGGGTTGGGGGGGTTAGTTTGCATAAATTTCTAGTTTTGTCCGTTGAAATAACTAATTTAGGTGAATTGTTTATTTTAGTTATATCTCTTAGATTTTCGGAAGGCGTCTAATTGTTTATGTTTCTTACTAATTTAGTCATGTCTTTCTCAAAGTCATCTAGTTCTTTGTTTTGTGGGGGACATTTTTTGTTTTAAAAGCTGTATTTTTCCTTGGGTGTGCTATTTGTGTTTTCTTCATTAAACAAGAAATGTGTTTCCATTTCATTCTTTTTATGAAGGTTTCTATTTTTTCTATTAATTTTAGTTTGTATGCGGATGGTGATGGGGTGGATATGTTTTTTAGGGAGTAGTTGAGGCTAAACTTTTCTATGCCCATGATAGGTTATATAGCAAAAGTGCTCTATCAGGAGCTAAATATGACAAAATATAGTTTTAAGGTATGCTATATTTGTGGGTATGCTCAGTATCTCAGTATACACACACAGACACACACACACACACTCACACACATATATATATATATATATTGTTATTGACTTTTAAATAGTCTATAGTATTATGCACACTCTAAATTAAGAACTGTGCATAAAATATTTACTTTTCATTTGAACTTTGGCATTCATTTTTTTTGTTTTTATCAAAATGCACATCTAGAAATTCAGATGTGGGGGACATTTTTTCTATACATTAGAATAAAAAGATATGCTTTTTATTACTTCATAGTTTTTCTGGGTTAGAATTTTATGTGATTGTGAAGGTTGATGTATATTTTCATTTGGCTGACTTTCTTTTACAGATTCTCAACCTGAAGTATGGGAAATTGCAAGTCACAAAGATTTGTGCAACAATAAATGTTCAAAGCATGCAGTGTGTGCATGTGGCACAAGGATCGGACAATACCAGTGCATATGTAAGGCTGGATATGAAGGTGATGGAATTCAGTGTAAATGTAAGTTAAAAATAGGAATTATCACTATTTTTCAGGTTTTGATGATTTCTGTATGTACAGGGAAGAAAATTTTAAAATGTCCAAGTAGCTGTTTTTAAAGAGAACTATGATAGTTATTATGTTGAAATATTGAATCTGTATTTTGTTTCTTTTGTAATATTATTTCATTATTTATTTCATATAATTTTCTCTTTCAAGATATATGTTATTTTTTGTAAATATAATTTTATTGCTATGTATTTATAATATTATTTTCATAATAATGAATTTATATGGTAATTTTGAAATTGAAATAATTGAAATACTGATTCTGCAACTTCTTCAGGAATTCTTCATCTATCAGAAAGATGTTCCTACATAGTTTTCTTTTTTAATATTCTTTTTATTTTTTCTAAAAAGATACTTTCCCCAAATCCCCACAAGTCCCACATTCAATCCGGATTAAGGTTGGTGAATCACTTCTGAGGATTTAACCATATATAGAAATAACAAACTAGTGCAAAAAATTACTTTTTTTTTATATATTATTAGTAATCATGGGAGTACTAAAATTGAGGTTCTTAATAAATTGAGTTCTTTTATATACTCAAAGGGTTTTTTTTAGATTAAAAAAATAGTGATAATCCATGCATGACTCTTGGCTACAATTTACTACTGTTTTCTATCAGGTAACTGCCATGACTTGAACCATTCAAAAAAATGTGCAAATTTATATAAAAAAGAATTGACTGTCTCTTATATGAATAGTTGGTGGTTATTTTTAATTTTCTGTTTGCCCTTGTAGAACCCTCATCATCACATATAAAGAAGTCATTATCTTATTTTTTCTATAGACTCTGTTTTTATTTTAAAAACTTGGAAGCATAGCAGAAAGTTATTGAAGAATAAATCATTCATATTGCCATCTTTTGCTTCAGAAGACATTTTGCCACTTTGCATACCCTTTTTGGGATTTGAGATTTTAGAAATGCATATAGTAGTCATGTTTTAAAGTACTATGTCAAACTCAAGGGGGTTGCATCTTATGAAAGAAAGATGGGAAGAAAATGAAGCATATTCACCTCTTTGAAAGTAAAAAAGATAATTGACAAAGCACTACATGGGAAAATAAAGAATTGAAAAGATGTGGTATATAGGATGTGCTCAAAAAATTTAGTTAGCAATCTTAGTATAGAGATGAATATAATATCATGATCATGTGTCCCATAACCCATTTGTACTGCATCTGTAGCAGCAGTGGTGTGTCTTAGGCAAGATAGGCTGATGGAGGCTGTTTTGAATTCAGATATTTCCTTCTCTAGACTGTTTGCCAACCAAGTAGGGCCCAGTCCTTGCAATTTAGGTGAGGGGGAGAAGAGATGCATTCATACCTTTCCCAACATTATTTGTTCATAAGTGAATGTGACGAACTTGACTGTAATTTGAACTTGTTTCTCCAATTTCTTATTCTGATCCATTATCCTCCATTACAATACCGTGTATCTGAATATAATAACTATGAGACTTAAGCATTGTTAAAAAAAACTTAGGCTGAAGGTTTCAAAATCACAATGCCTGAGTCTTATAGAAGACATTGGTTTTGTTTTCTGTCATTTGTGAGAAAAGCAAGTATTATAAAGTTTGAAATTTCTAACAAACAATATATATATATATATATATATATATATATATATATATATATATATATATATATATATAATTGCCTAATTTGCAGATCCGTGATACTTAAGGTTTAAAATGAATTTTTAAAAATGAAAAATTTTTCTTGAAGCCTTTATTTTAGTTTTAATAGCTTTGCTGTATTTCAAAACTAATTTAGATTGACTGGAAATAAGTTTTTGTTTTGAAATTGTTAAAATTGATGATTTTAGTGCCATTTTTAGCCATCTGTATTTATGAATTAATTCCCTTTATTAAAATATCTTTCAAAAATTAAATATACTTTTCTGAAACTTTATTTGCAAAATATTAGCTGATTTAAATTTTAATTATTCTGATTTGAAACAACTATTATTTACTTTTAGTTTAAAATATCACAAATGCAATTTTTAACAAGGTGTTGACAACTTGACAGCTTGACTGAAAGATGGTAGTTTATCTAATTTTTTTCTATGGCAGACATATTAAAAACAATATGAGGAATATAACATGAGCTTCTTTTTATATAATTTTTAACTATCAAGTAATCTTAAAAATTTAGGAAAATATTGTCCATAATTTAATGTTTTATAGAATTTTAGGTACTTTCTGGTTTTAATTTTACTAGAGTTATTGCTCTTATTTTCTGATAATGTTATATATGGAGGTATGCATTTACAAAAATCAGCATGTACATACACACACACACACACAAAAAAAAATTCAAAATTCTCTTTAAAATATTAGTCAATAGGGTTTTTACATAACAATATCACCTAACCAGTAAAAATTAATATAGAAATTTAAAAGATTTAAAACCTTATAAATTATTTGAATAAAAAAAAATGAAAATATCTTGTAAAAATTCCTTAATTTATATTTACATAAAAGTGGGTTTTTTCTAATTAAATAATGTCTTAATTTTATTGCATTTTTTATTCCACAATTGAGAACAGATTTTTGATAACTTGGGGTCTTGTTATACAAAAGAAAATTGATGATTTAAATTCCCCAGGTTCTGCATAAACAATAATATTCCACCCAAACAATAAAGTCTCTTGTGAGAACCAGAAATTTAAAAAAAAAAAAACTGGTGTCTATCCAAAATAAAAATAGAAATAAAAATAGTAATTCTAATATTTGACAAGTGCTTCACATGAAACTTGGAGTTGTGAAATTAATGTAAGTTATTATGTATATTTCTAAATATATATATGAGTGTGTGTGTGTGTATATATATATATATATATATATATATATATATATATATATATATATATATATATATATATATATATATATATATATATTGTTAAATATAACAAATTATGAATGTTTATTATGTCTGATCATGAGCTGTTCTAAACTTGGTATGTTTGTTTTTAATTTTGGATGAAAATAAAGACAAAATTGTCCAACATTTGGATATTTTTTTATTAAACTGGTCCTTAATCTAAGCTTTGGCTTATATGAGCCATTTTCAGAGTGGTTATATGGATATTTAAACAAAGATATTCACTATTAAAGATGATATTCTGTTATGTTGACATAGAAGATTGCTATGTGATGATAATGGTGGTAGAATAGCAGATGCAGGTCGTAATTCATGATGCGGTTCTATGACGTCATACTATGTGAGAGACCAAAATATTAACAACAGAACCATATATCTAGATGCAATGTAATGTGTTGTGACTAGTTTGAAATGATTGTGTTTAGCACAAAAAAGTCTGTTGCCTCTGAGTGTTGACTTCAATGCTTACTTCATATTTTTCTGACAAGATTTCTCGAATATTCAGGCCAGTAGATGTAGTTGGATAAAAAATACTGTTTAATTGAAAAACAGAGCTTCTACTTCAATATGATTATCCATCAAGAATAACGTTTAAACAAAATAAATTAACAATAACAATATATATATATATATATATATATATATATATATAATCCAAAACATCAAAGATATAAAAACCTCATTGTGACTTCAAGTTTTATCCTATAAGGTGATCTTCAGATGGTCCAAAGAACAAAAAAAAAAAAAAGAAATAAATGACCCTTCTTTCTTTCATGTGCCATGTCCTTTCAGGGCATAGTTGATCATGGCTTTCCACTTACCTCTATCCCTTGCAGCTCTCAACAAGTTCCTTCCTTCTGCCTCCTTCCCCAGACTACATTCTGTCATCCACTTGTTTAAGCCCACCAGGTATGTCATGTGTTGTTTTCCCTTGTCTCTCTTTCCTTCTATTCAACACATGAGTATCAGATTCTCCAGGCCCTCCTTTCTCATTATGTGTCCCAGAAACTTCAGCTGCCTCTTTCTGATGTTAAGTATAAGCCTCCTCCTTGTTTGCAACTTCTCTAAGACCTCATCATTGCTCACATGCTCGGTTCATGATATCCTTAGCATCCTTCTGTAGGACCACATCTCTGTCGTCTTGAGTCTCTTCATCTTTGAGGAAATCGTCCAACATTCGCTGCAGTAAAGAAGGACAGATGTCTTGTAACAGTTTAGTATTCTTTTCTTTGTTACCAAAGAAATCCTCCTGTCTCACAATACTCTGCCCAGCTTTTGGAATGTGTCCTTGGCCATCTCAATGCATCTACAGATCTCAGTGTTGCTTACTGTCCTCTGTCAAGACACTTCCCATATATTTAAACTTTTGCATTTGCTTGATTCTAGTGTTCCTGACATGCAAATCGCATTTTGGGCTCATCCTCTTACTGATGACCATGTATTCCATTTTCTTGTAGTTTATGCTTAGTCCTTTCTTCACACTCTCTGTTACTACCTTCTATAGGAGATTTTGTAATTTCTTTTCTGTGTCTGCAATCAGTACTGTGTCATCTGTGTATCTTATATTGATAAGATTGTGGCTGCCAATGCTAAATCTCAGTAGAGCTTCCAGTTTTCTCAGAATTGCCACATTGTATAGGTTGAACAGGTCAGGCGAGAAGATGCATCCTTGTTTTATGCCCCTTTCTATTTTCGTATATTCACTGAACTCATTCCTATGCGTATACATGCTGTTTGCTGCCAGTATAGGTTCTTGATTAGTCTGATATCTAGTATAAACTAATACATGGGAGAGGAAGAAAGTAAGCTAAAAACACCCCATGAGATATGTAAAAGGTCTGGTTGATTATTAACTGAGAAAAAGAAGAGAAGCTTCAACCAGACAGATGAGTATGAAACCTTAACCAAGGGGTAGATGGCATAGTAAATACTTATTTACATGTTTACATTTTATAACCAACTCCAATCTTTTATTCAGTAGCCTTTCATCCATATTCAATTCTAATACTGTTAGTTTTTCCCCAGTGCAAATTCTGTACTTATTTGTGCTGTCTCTTAATGCAAAAACCTCTTTTTTATTATTTTCCTTTTATCTTGAGATGACTTTCCAAATTTTCCTGAGATTTCCAATAAAAGTGAATAATTTAGTCAATTTCTTATACCTTTTATTTTTTCAACTCATGGCTATAATATTTTTTTCATTCATTCTCAGTTGATCTGATATATTTTTCATCCTGACTATACTCAGCTACCCTAGCTGTTGCCTTGTAAACTATATTATTTTTAAGATACTTTCCTCTTACTGGACATGTCTCATTTATTCTATAATTTTACATATGTGGAGAAACTCATCATTTAACTGAGTGGTGTTGGTTCAGTAATGCTGACTTTGAAGTTTCATGAGCACATTGCAGTAATGTTTTCACTCTTCAGGGCTGTTGTCTTCTCTGCTGCTAATTCTCAGTTTTGTCTTATTTTATGAATGGTTTGGTATAATTTGTGTCTGTGTGTGTGCTCAGTTAAGTGATAAACTTTTCCACATTAATTCTATTAACGCTCTATCTTTACTTTTTGATGTTGAGCACTTTATGAAAGAAACTGCCTACCTAAAATGCTTTCCCAGCAGTAAACTATGGAAAAAGAACCAGCAATTTGGCACCCCAAAACTCTTACAACTTAATAATATATATATATATATATATCCCTGATATTGAATACTTTAACCCATAAATATAGTATATCATAAAACTATATTTTTATCCCTAGATTTTGAACAGGAGTAGAGGTTAATCTTTTGTTTCATGTTTAGGATTGGGTTTCCAGTTCCTTCAACACTGTTATGTCTCTGTCTGAACTCTTAAATTTTATTTTTTAATTATTTTTTTCTTACCCAATAGGAGGAGATAGACTTGCCTATAATCTGGTTAACACTCCTCCCTGGTCTATTGATCAGGAATAGAGGTTCATCCCTTGTTTCCTGTTTAGGATTGGATTTCCAGTTCATTCTAAAGTCTACTTCAACTCTATACTTGTAACATCCCTCCCAGAACTCTGAAATTTTTTCATTACTTCACTTCTTGACCATTCTTGCACTAATACAACTCTACACAGTATCCCTCTACCTTGAGTGGCACTCAGGCCATGTACTGGGTGAACATTAGTAAAACATATCTTGTTGATTCTAGGCAGAGGAGTAGGGTTCAAGGTGATAAAATGTTAGTAGTTATTATGTAGTTATAAGTAAAGGCAACAGCAATTAAAATGAAAGAGTAAAAAAAATAATTTACAATATTGTTAATCTCCAGAAAAGTTTCATTTTTATTAAGAAAGCAAAATAATTGAAGATTATTGTGCAGTTTGAAATCTTGCATGTTGGTATTTGTTTTAGACTCATAATAATGCCACATGTGCAGACAATTGAAATTATTCACTATCTCATACTCTTATCTTTTGCTTGTGTCTTCTCTCATATTTCTCGTTTAGGGAAGTCTCTTCTAGTGTCATGGTTTCCAGTCAACTTTGATCTTCAAAAATTTAAATGCAATGTCAATGTTTTCTTAATTCCTGTTCTTTTATTGTTCTCTCTCTCCTTAATAGTGTTTTTCCTTTCTCTCATATATCCACACTATGTAAACCCTTTACATCTTAATGGCTTTATTACCTTGCTTGGGGTGGAATGATTAAAAATAAAAATATTTTTATTCTCTTCCTCATCCCTTCTAGTTTTTTGTTTTTTTAAATATAAAAGTTATACAAACATGGATTAGTTTCATATGCAAATAAGAAATGCACAAATATGTTCTACCATATCCTCTTTATTACGATTCTTTTGCTCTGTCTATAAAGAATTTTAATTTCAATTTTTATGCCTTTCTATCTCTACCCACATGTCAATCTTTTGCTCATTGACTCTGGATATTCAGCCAGCAAGTCTGGGTTGTTTTTTTTTTTTTTGTCTTTCATCTCTATCTCTTCACTCCTCTTGGTATATTTATTTTTTTCCTTTCACCTGGTTTTCTTTTTATTTTCTTCTAGTTTTCTTACTTTTCACTTTCTTTCCTTAATAGACACTCTTTCTCCACTCCCTCACTTTTCCCAATTCCTTTCTGCTTAATATTTAATAATATTAAGTAGGTTTAAAGTGTAACTGATTCCAGCTCAGAAGGGCCAGGGATATAGCAGATACTACACTCTGATCCTCAGTAGAAAAGCATAATAACAGTCATATGTATGAAATAGAATAATCATATAGATTATTTGATTTAATAATTTCATGTGGGGTTTCATTTTTTTATTGTATAGTGTGTGAAAAAGGTTTCTACAAGGAATCACTGTGTCCTGGAAGATGCAAACCTTGTCCAGCCAATTCAACAACAAATTATGTTGGTTCAGAGCATATAAGAGATTGTTCATGTCATGTTCCTTATTATAGGGAGTCTCCAAATGATCCATGTCAACGTAAGTATTCCAAGTTCCAAATTATATATTATTTAAAATCTTTGTAATATTTTATCCAGTTAATTTCTTTATACTTTGTTAATGAATTCATTAACATTTTCATAATTTTTATGCTGTCTTATATTGTGAATCACATTAATAATAATTAATAAGCATTAATTTTTGTTCTGTTAATGGAAAAAAGAAATCAAAATAAATACAATTATTTAAAATATAGTTTGTAATGAACCCAGACACAGATTAAAATTTTATAGGGAAAATTACATGTTTATATTAGAGATGTAAAAAGATGGAATTGTACAATAGGCACTGTGACCAAAATAGTCATTTTTCATTCTAGATGAGAAATATGAAAATGTATATTTTATTAAATTTTATAAAAGTTGAACCTAGTAAATGCTTGTAAACTCAAATATAAAAAGACTGATTTTGATATCCAGTAGGTGTTGACATGTCATAAAAATCACCCTCCATTATCAAAGAATAGTCCTGTTTGATTTGATGAATTCCTCAAAATCTTGAACATTTTGAAAACATTGTTCAAACAATGAGAGGTGCACAGAATGAAACATGATATTCTTACAATATTTGTAGAAGAGCCCCTCAGATCTTGGAAACACATGATTTTCTGTTAATATTTATAGAAGAGCCCATTATCCTGGAAACACATGATTTTCTGACAATATGTATACTACCCCCAAACCACGCCAAGAGTTTGGGGTAGTATGCATAAGGCTGATTGGGGGCCCCAGGCAATGCTTTGTGACCCTGACTATGTTATCAACATTTGCTTTTTTTCTATGCACATTACAAATTAACCTAAACACAACTGACTATTAAAGGATGAAAAACCTTTGTGGAAAATCCACAAAAGTTTTTCACTTTCTTTCCTTAATAGACACTCTTTCTCCACTCCCTCACTTTTCCCAATTCCTTTCTGCTTAATATTTGACATCATTCTGGGGTCTTATTTGTCCAAATCTGTGAATTTGTGTAAAAAAATTTTTTCAACTTGTTAAAAATTGCCACAAAACATTGTTGACTTATTTAAGATGGAATAAACTATTATGACATGTCTCTAATTTGTAATTAAATACATTGTATTTATTTTCAATTTTTCTAGTTGAATTATTCATCTTTATTGTATATGATTCATTATTGAACATAATTAGTTTACAATAAAATTTGTATTTTATATGAATATTACCTTATGAAAATTGTGATGTAATAGAGTGGGGGTCTCCATATCATAGATTCAGTTGGGGGAACATATCATAGATTCAGGGTGAACCCACTGGACCATTGCACTGGTCCTGCCTTCATATTCCAGAAACACATGATTTTCTAACAAAATTTGTGTAAGAGCATTTCATATTCTAATTCTATGATAATTTATTGTATCATATTTGAAACATGATAACAGTTATAATTGTTACTGAAAAGTCAACATTTGACATTGCTGCACAGAAAAATGATATTTTCTATTCCAATATGTCATTCAATTCACCTCTAATTTTTTAATAAGTTTATATAAATATATCTGTACTTCATCTTCCTTCAAAAGTTTTTGCATTTCATCATTTTTTAAGTGATTTGTTGTCCTTCATCTCAGAATTTTGAATTTTACATTTTGCAAACCATTCCCAACACATGCTTGCACCTACTGCATCATTACCATAAACTTCACTGAATTTACAACCTGGCTAATTAATGTCAAATATTCATTCTATATTCAATCATAATTTTCATCAAAATAAAGTAAAATTCTCACAACCAATTCTTAAAGTATTTGAATACATTACAATAAAGATTGTATAAAATGATAAATACACTTCTAAGATTTTTCTGTGCAAAAAAAGGCATATCAATGTAATACACTGTTCTCTCTTTATCCTAAATACAATTAAAACAGCAAACTAATTAAATATAATTTAATGGCTGGTTATTTATGATCATGGTGCTATTCAAATCTATGTCTCATAATTAGAATACTAACACTTTATGAAGTATCACAATTTCATTCCAGAGTTAATGTGTTCATAAGCAGTCATTTTTTTTCTCTCTCTCTAATGTTAATCAACTTCATAGTCTTAAAAGCATGCACACACATTGAATGTAAGAGTCTCATCATTGGTATACCAGAAGAAAAACTAAATTGAAATGATTACATATGAAATGAAGCAGAGGGAAATGTTCCTACCTTTCTCAAGAACAATTGCTCAAAATTGTTTTAATTTCCCCCAACAGTTGGATCAAAATTGTCTTATTGGCTTTACTTATCAATCAAAATAACCAGCAAGCTATTCAGATTTCCTAATATGATTTTTGTTAAACTACTCAGATGTCTAATAATTCTTCAATTCATAGTTTTAAGACGAGTGTACGGTGTTAATAAACATCAAAGCAGTTTTCAAGTCAATGTTTATTCTTCAGATTAGAGAATGAAAGTTTTTTTTTTTGTTTTGTAACATAGCATATTTAATTGTGTGCAAAGTATCAATCATTTCCTCTAAGAATTTATCTTTTTCTATTTTCTTTCCTTCACTTTAGTGCGTCAATGCAGCTCACTGCCTGAAATTGCTAATGGTTTCAGTTTCCATGTCAAAGGACGGATAACAGATGAAATTTCCCACACTGGAGTACCTTGCAAAAACAGCCCTGGAGATTCCTGCCATTATAAATGTGAACCTGGCTACAGGTTGACCAGTAATCCAGTGCTGATCTGTGAAACCAACGGATTATGGTCGGGAGTTGTTCCAGAATGCAAAAGTACATCATTTCTTGTGATTTGTTGTAAAGATATCAACCCAATTTTACATTACCCCTTTGCATAACTTTCATTTTAGTCATTTAATTAGTTGATTACTTATGTGGTTTTGTAAGATGTGATCAAAATAATTCTTTTGAAAGTTTGAAAGTATGAAAATTGTGAATATATATTTGTCATCCAAAATAATGGAGGCCTGAAAATAGTCAGTTGCCTATAATAACAAAGACAAGATCAATAGTTTGAATATTTCTCTAGAAAGTATCTAACCATTTGAATATCTTGGGAATCAATTGTTCAGCCTTGATGTAACTTTGCATCTAATCAAAAGAGATCTTACTATGTATGTGTAAACAGAAACTCTTTCACAGGTTTACTTGTTGGTAGTGAAACATTACTAAGTGAGCTTTTTGTACTGTGCTACATTCATAATGTCTAAGCAAGTAACTTTGTGAATAAGCATCAAGTTTGTCCACAGAAACTATTGAAAGGATTGGGAAGGTTTTCAAGATTGATTCACTGAGTAAATCTCAGATAAAAAATAAATGTTAATGGTTCTTCAAACTAAGTCAAGAATCTGTTGAAAGTAGTCCATATTCTGAAAAGCCTTCAAGAAGTAGAATACTTGAAGATGTAAGAATACAGGCTGTAAACCAAATGAAATTGGTTGATTGATACTGGTAGCAGTAGAAAAAGATCTGTGGATTCCAGAAATGCCCAGAATTTATTTTATTGTTTGGAATATCTTGACTACCTATTGTTCATGTAGCATTTTTATGAACCCATTACCCAGGTCCACTGATTCCATTTCATATTTGCTCCATACAACATCTAGCTTTTCTCAATTGGATAGGAGGAGGTTTCTTATTTCAGATGTCACTTTCAATTGACATTAAAAAAATGCTTTGTTTTTTAAAACATTGTTTAATTCTTTATACTATTTACATTGTTTGGCTGTTGTCATATTCACAATGTTTCCAATGTAGAAAAAAAAGGAATTTCAAACCAAACCCTTGATTTCATCCACTAGAGGAAATTTTGTTCTAACTCCACATGGCATACCTTTTCTGGATATCTCAGTTTCAGTTATTCCTCTTTAGTAGCTCAACTCTCCATATTTTTGTTTACTTCTACTGTGGCCAGGTATTGAACTCACAACTCTTTGGGTTACATCACTGGATTACTTCAACCAATGCTTTTATCCACTGGGCCATGTGTCCTATGTAAATAGTATAAATAGTTACAATACCTCATCTCAGAAATATGGACAATTGTTTAATTTATTTACTGGCCTGCACACTTGAGAAAACTTACTAAAGAAATTGTGCACATGAAAAGCCAATTAAGAAAAGTCAAAATTTGCAGGGAGCCAAATCTGAATTGAAGATGACAGTCCTGGGTGATATAATGTTTTGCCAAATGTCATTGTGAATAAGAGTTACACAGTCAATAAACTCATGTAAGAGTATCTTTTCATGCCCATGCAATAAAATACCTCCAACTGATTTTCAGGTTACATCAAAGATTGATACTACTTGAACAAACTATATATATTTATTGAAGCTGTTGAATATAAATGCATAAAAGAAAACTACTTTACCAAGTAAACTTAAAATAAGAAATTGCCTTAAACTAGAGGAGTGTGCTAAAAATTTCATGGCTCAAACCACTTCTTAAATTCTGACCAAATGATTAACCAAACATCTTTTTTTAATGTTTTCTTGGTCAAACCAAGAATTTTTCAAGACCATCATTGTAAGATGATTGTGAATATCATCACTCTCTCAAAATAGTAGTATTAATTATTATCTAAACAAAAGTAATAGTAAAAGGAATTTATTATTATTAAATAAACACATGTATTTTTTATGGTTTTACAGTTGTCGATTGCAAAAAGCTGTCTGAAGTTGGAGAAAATGTCAGCAATGGATTTGATGAATACATCAATGAAACAACAACATATGACTCAATGGTAAAAGTAAGCTGCATGCCAGGTTGGCAACCCTTTGGTGATACTCTACGTAAATGTAATCAGCATGGTGTCTGGTCTGGCACAAGGACTTGGTGTGTGGGTAAGTCAGTATATATGGTATCTTAAAAGCACTTAATTTAATGCATATAATTTTGTTAATTTCTATAAAGTCTCTGTCATGTCTTTAAATAATTCAATCAAGTTGGAATTTTTTTTACATTAACAAAATTTATGCCAGATATTTTTGAAAATAATGAAATACTACTACTTCTGTGTGCTCTATCATTTCAGCTTTTAGTAAATTTTGTCTTTTTGCTATCTCTCTTAAATCCTATTCTGCCAACCATTTACATAAGCTCATAATGTAGTTTATGCAGTGTTTTCCCCTTTGTTCCTTTTGCCTTCAATATATCCTGTGAGTGCCAAATTTTCTAAGACCACTTTCCTCATGTGCCCTAGAAATTTTAATGTCCTATTTTTTTCCATTTTCTCTAAAACTTCATCATTGTTCTCATGTTCAGTCTATGATATTCTCAGCATCCTCTTGTAGAACCACATTTCTGTTGCTTCAAGTCTCTTCTTCATCATTGAGGAAATTGTCCAGAATTCACTGCCAATATTACATAACAGTTTAGTACTCTTGTCTTTGTTTCTAATGAGACTTTGCTCAATTTTTTTAAATGCATTCTTTGTTGTTGCCTTCAGTTTTAGGTGTCACAGTTTCTGTCAGCTGTTAAAACACTTCCCAGATATTTCAATTTTTGTACTTGCTTGATTTAGGTGTCTCCAATTCATAAGTCACATGTTTAGCTGTTGAGCAAAAATCTAAAGTTCTATATTTATAAGTTCTTTGTTTCTACAACTTTGGAATTAACTGAATTTGATATGTACAATAAATATAATACTAACAGCTACTAATGCAATGTCCTGTTGTCTTCTAGTCATTATGTGTATTTGGAAAAAAACACATCCCTTGGATTATGAGTGGGAGCTTTTGCTTCATTTGGGATTTTGGGGACTGGAGGGGTGTCGAACAAGAGGCAGTGTCATTATTTCAGTTTATTTAGATTGAAAAACTTATAAAATTCTTTGTTTCAAATCGTCTGACCACTTCTAATATGGAGTGCAGTATTTCACTCTGTGCCAAATGTCCAAGCCTTCAACAAAAATGGAAATAAGAACCTGAGCATAAATTGTATGATGAATTTTTGTTGCTTACATTGCTAGATATAAGAAAGATATCTTTTGGTCACAACAGACATCACTTTCTTTGCTCAAGTTTCATTGCTAAATATTTGGCATTACTTACAACGATACCTAAACTTATCCAACAAATTATGTACAATTAAAGTTATTTAACATTTTGTTGAAAAAAGTGCATTTTGTATTTTAAACATATAAAAAAATATTTATGTCTTACTATATCTGTAATAGTCATTTACTTTAACTTTTTTTATATATATATATATATATATATATATATATATATATATATATATATATATATATTCTGTTATGCCCAGGGTTTCATTGGGACTAAGATAGCCGGGACGCAACGAGAAAAAAAAAAAAATAAGTAAGAGATCCCAAGGTTCGATATAAAAATAAAGAAAAGAACGTTGGGAGGGGAATTCTCCAATTCCGGACGTCGGTAAACACAGAGAGAAAATGAACAATTCGCAGACACAGAACAACAGAAGACAACACGAGAATATATAATAATACAAAGATTTTGTTGATAGAATACACGGAGTGTGAATGTAAGAAAAAGAAAAGAAAACTAAATAATACAAGGGATGGGGAGATAAGTTACCAATTAAACAGATACTAATGCGGCGAAATACATATGAATACGGAGATAGCAGATTATAAGATATGGAAAAACATGCAGAAACTTACATAAGGTTGGAATCGACGTCGATTGACTATTATCGGGGTACAGTTTGTTCAAAGGATATTCATACACTTCTCTGAAAGCAAAGGGTGGGATTGTCAATGTTCTAACATGAATTTTTGACTGGCGACGAGAACACAAAGAAAAATCACGGGAGTTGACTTGGGTTGACGATGTTGATCTAGATTCTCGCGTCGGTCCTTTGGTTTTTGGTGGCATCTAATTCTTCTGGCATCAAACAACGAAGTCTGGTTCTGGTGACAACTGCTTCTTCTAATGGCAAATAGCTAAGACTGGTTTTTGGTGACGTCCGACTCCTCCGACAGCCAGTAACTATGTGTGGTTGTTATTACCTCAACACGTGCGAAACGAAAACTGCTATATGTTGAGTCATGGTGTTGCCCCCCCCCCAAGGTATGCGTCATTCACGGACCCTGTTAATGTCATCCACACTTATCTGTCAAACAGCGTTCGTTTTTGGCCAGCGACTATGGAACTGGCTAACATCATTCACACCTGTCAAACAGCGTTTGATTGGCCTACGCATCAGGGAACAGGTAAGAAATAGGGGTAGAAGGGAAGGTTCTTTTCTGAGAACTGGCCCTGACTCATCTGGTTATAAAAACAATATATATCTCACAATCTGTATATTCAAGAAATAAAGAAGTTATTAAGATTCATATGTTTCGTCGCAAATACAAAAGGTACTGAAAATATACTTATAAAATCTGAGGTGAGGGTACAAATATGGGGTTAACGTAACAATATATATATATATATATATATATAGTTTTAAGGTATGCTATATCTATGGGTGAACTCAATCTCGTGGATAGGTTGTATGTAAATATTAAAACAGCTGAACTCAATATCATGGATAGGTTGTATGTATATATTAAAAATGGACACTGGGGTCAACAGTCACAGTCTGTTTCATACTTGTACATAATCTTCATATATATGCACACTTTTAGATGGTGTGGAAAAAATGTAAATTTAGAAATAATTTGAAAAATACTGAGTTGACCAAAAAGTCTGTTCGCTTTATTAAGTAGAAAATTTACTTATAAAACGAACAAAATTTTTGGCCAAACCAATACTTGATTTTTGGTCTAAATGTTTTACAAATATACTTTGAAAAATTTGATCTGTTTTTATTTTTTGCATTACAATACAGCAAAATGTTTTTTTGCATTACAATACAGTAAATCTAATCATGAAATGAACAGTGGTTATGACAAATAAAAAAGATCAAGTAACTCATATTTTTATGTTAGTGATAACCATTTATTTGTGATGTTAAAATGGTTTACTTTTCACAAGAATTTAACATTATCCCAGCATGCTTATGACATTCCTGGGGTTCAGAATGCATGTGTGTACTAAATTTCAGCTCATCCAATAATTTTGCTGTCAAAAAATCTAGCCACTCATAGCTACAGACATACTTGTTTAAAATATTTTCATATACCTGATTAATAGTTTTTTTTTGTAATATTTTTATAAAGAAAAAACATTTGTGATATATTTCCCTCTTTTGACATTCTTTTTACTTCTGTAAAATATATGGTTTGATAAGATACTATTTATTAAATTTTAAATTAGAAAAAACTATAGAAATGCTTTATAGACCAAGATGAGATTTGCATGTATCAAAACTTGCATATATTCTAATATACTACCTAGGTATGTTATTTAGTAGAGGAAATATTAGCATAAATTTTTTACTAGTTTTCTTATTGTTTTTTATCACAATAAATCAAATAATCCTTATAACCTTTCAAAACAATATTTTGTAATTCACAACAAAAGAAAAATATGTAACTAAATTTTATAATGTGAATAAAATACATGACTTTTGCATGTCATAGTTTTTTAAAATGCTTCTCAATCTGTCATAAAATATTTTTCTCCATTGATGCTTATAATGCTATTTTCTTCTGGTTTCGAAAACACTGTTGTTGATTGATAAAATGTCTTTTCCTTATAGTGTTGAGTAAAATAGATACTTTACTTAGAATCAGAGACATTTGAAAATTTTAGGACACATAATGGCTTGGAGAACTTGATACTCATATGACAAACTGACACAGCACATGAAAAAAGAAAGATGACTGAATTCTTTTGAATCTGCAGTACAAAATGCTTTTGTTTTATTTTTTCCAGAGGCAAAATGCAAACCTCTCCCAAAAATTAAAGGTGGGGAAATTTCACCTCCGAAGTGCACTGAAACAACACTTAACCCAGGAAAAATATGTCGTTACAAATGCAAACCAGGTTATCGTTTGATTGGCCCTTCACAAAAGATTTGCGGGAACCATGGTCAGTGGAATACTTCTGAGGATTCAAGATGTGTGGGTAAGTCTTACCTGTTTTTCACTTTTGTGGCAAATTGCTTGTAACAATGGTTTTCAAAATTCTGGATTAGTTATATATTTTATAACTTAATATTATAAAAGCAAATATGACATTATTGCTTTAAAAGGTAAATTTTATTTGGCTCTTTCTGTGATTTTAATGAAAAAAATGTATATTCATGAAAAAAATAATCTTTTAAGAAATATAATTAAAATATCCACAAAATTTTAGTTCATATGTACTCACCATCATCAGTCCCATGAACAGGTGTGGGTGTAGGGGTCAATGTACCACAAAGAACCTGACTAGTTTCCACCTCATATCTTGTTTGAAAGCTGGAGAGGTATCATTCATGTGCAGCAATCCTGGTGAGCCTATCCTTCTCTAAGTCAAATCATAGCTGACATCCACCAAATTGAAAACTTATTTTCATTATGGATACCTGGCCATTTATTCCATTGGGGGAACCCTCCACCTTGGCTTTTGAATACAGTCTAGGAAGCCCTCCACCCTGTGATGCCATGTCATCACTACACTAGCCGTACACATAACTATGGCATTCAGTCTACCTTCAGTGTAAGACGGCCATTGACCCTACAAGAAGGTTTATCCAACCTTTAACAGAACCTGAAAAGAAAATCCTAGTGTAGGAACTGGTTTAGTTGCTGATAACCTGACTCTGCGGCAGGTATTACTGGGTTACATAGTACCAGTAGTACACGTAGAGTAACCTGATGTGATGCAAACTAACAATTCTAAAAATGCAATTTCATACTGTTTTTTCATAATTATTGTCATGTCACTAAAGTAAATTAATTTTGGCCAGTCAGTTTCCAAACTGTTGATGAGCTTATGGCATAGCAGTTATCAACATGGATCATCAAGTTGTGCTCAAACTCTGGTCAAGGTCATTGTGTTTACTTCCTCACAAATACCCTTGGAAAAGGTGTAGATTCACCTCTTCTCCTAGCTAGGGATTAAATAGCAGAGCAAATGGGATTCTCTAGCTAGCAAACAATCTAGAAACAACTCTGAATTCAAACTACTCATATTTGGAACTAGCACCCCCTTACTCTGTAAAAGCTATATGCTACGGAAATCAAAGGAGCACTACCTAACATGGTGGGGCTGTGGCCCCCTATACCCCACTGAGATCTAAAGGGTTAACCAATTGATTATCAGAACAAAATATTTTACATATCTTAAGATGAGTCTAATTTGAATAGGCATATTCATTATATTGCTGTTAATGTTTTATTCTGTAAACCAATAAGTAATGCCAAAAAAATGTTCAGTAAGATTTTATCATCTCATTGAACCTTTTTCTGGTATTATTTTATTATTAACATTTTTGCCATTACTTATTACTTACTTATTCTGTGAAAGATAACAAATAAACTGTCAACAAATCCCTAGATTAATATATTTGTTTAAATTTAATTGCAGATGTTGAACCACCATCACTGCGATGTCCTGCTGATATGGAAGTATCTGTTGGTGCAGAGGGATATGCGACGGTCCATTGGCAAAATGAGAAGCCAAGTTTTAGTGACAATTCTAATTATGCTAAGTTGACATATTATGGTCTAAACAAAAGTCCAGCACAATTGAAAATTGGATTCCACCAAGTGGAGTATGTTGTTAAAGACAGGGCACATAACAATGCTTCCTGCATTCAAAAGATCAAAGTTCTTGGTAAGATCTACTTTCTCTCAGAACTTTAGTTATTCTATCCATGTATAATTTTATCCCCAACTTCCATACTGTTCTCAGTTTCAGCATAAACATCATCAATCATAATAAATACTTTTTTTTACTCCACTTTGAAAACACTGCATTGTAGACAGCAGGTTCAAAAATTGAAAGGAAAAGAAAATACATAAAAGGTACTATAACAAATATTCTACTGTAAAACAATAAAAAAAACTGTTCTATAGACTAAAAATGTAGAACAGGTGTTGCCAAAATGAATTTTGCATTCAGTGTTATTAGAGAGAAGCCAGGTGCTTCAATAGGTTGACCTGAAATATCACCTTCTTGCCACGAGGCACAAATCCTCTTTTCATTGCTTAACCCAGACATAAAACATATGGTTGACTCAGTTGCATCTAGGATGTGTATTCATGAGAAAAACTGTATGACATATAGATATATAAGTGCTCACTCAAGAGGATAGAAGGAAAGAATCTCTTATAGCCTGGTAAGGATGTTGAATTCACATTTGGTTGAAAACACCAATGCTACACACCCATTGGTTAAATGACAAAGACCAGTGTTGAATAAAATGTAATGTTATTCTTGTTCTCATTAAAATATACAACAATAAAATTACAAAAGACATACATCGAAAGTGAAGAATAACAAACATTTAATTGATTTTATCAGAGATTCCATTAAATAAGTGTCTTGGTAAAAAAAAAAATATTTATTTCCAACAAATGCTTTTGCTGAGTCATTTCCGGTTACATATTATACTGTAAAACATACTCCCTCTATATTCTAGTGAGAAAGAGTAAGAAGTTGAATTTAGAAGAAGAATTGAATCAGTCAACAATTGGTGCTGCTGCTTTATCTTAACAAAGGAAAAAGAAGTGATGATTATCAAAGTATTGTTCATGTTATGAAACTTAAGTTTTGGCTTTTTTCTATTTATTTTATTTAATCCATATTGCTATTTTTTCATTTATTTTCATTAATATTACATAATATTTTAAAATAAATATACTGCAATAATTATTCATATTTGTGACAAAACCTAAAGATTAACATAAGAGCTTGAGTCATATTTTTAATAACCTTATCAGATCTGGATTTTCATGCAGATATCCTGAATAGTACTCAATCCCTTCAGAAATGACTAAACTATCAACTGTATAGAGTTATTTTCTCATATCAATGATTAAAAATGGCTTACAATAAATGAATCCTGTAGATCTTAGAAAGGACTATCCTTCTTTGAACTGTATGGAGTGGAGCAGTCAATGAATGCTGAATGTTTTTTTTTTTATAAGGAAATGGCTAATATTACCATTAAATACTCAAAATGTTCTCTTAGTAACTACAATAATTAATAATGTGTGTTAGATATCTGCAGTTTTATTAAGGACTTGGAATTTTACTCTTGGCTTGATTTTTCTCTCCTGCTTGATATATGTTATTGGAAGTGAATGGTTTTACTCCTTACTTATTTAATCTTATGAAATCTCAAGAAATTCATGTTTGTAAGTTTAGTGCTTATATTAGTTATAAGGAAAAGTTCATGGAGAATTTTAATCATCAAATTTTTTTTGGTCAAACAGGACCTCAGTTACAGAAAATTTGTTCAGAATTGTAAAATATAAAATGCAATAAAACTAAGATATTATTTAATTAGAAAATATTTTAATTGCTTTTATGAATAAGATATATTATGGACACTGTTGTCTTAAGAAAAAATATTTTCAATTATTAATTTTTTTAAAATTTTAATTATAATAATTTATAGAGGTTTAAATCTTTTCAAATTCTGTATTAATTTGCAGTGGTTAGGTAATATTGTTAAGTTAAAACTATATTCACTAATCATAAATGCAGTAGCTTACGACAATTCAATGACTCCCAGTATTTAAAAAACATTTTTTTTTCTGTGTGCCTAAATGTGTGAATTTTTATAAATTTATAATAGACATTTGTATACAACATAATGAGAAAATAAAAGCAGTAACTATAGTAAATTTAAAATTTATTGGTAATTTTCTAACATTTCCTTAGTGAGCATCTTTGAAAGTAAGACTTTAAAGTCAAAATACATTATAGGCAAGAAATTTGGGGCCACTTTGTATTTCTTTGGGGCCACTTTGTATTTCTTTAAAAAACACCTTAAAATGAGATATTTTTGTATTTTTTTAAAGTAAAAGATAAAATTTCAGTAACTACAGTGTATTTGCTTTTATTTTGGCACTTAACTATAAAACATTATCATACCTTAAACTTTTATTGATAAATCTATCAACACCTCATAAAAATGCCCATCTTAAAAAAATACTTTTCTGTGATATTTTAAACTAAAAGTCATATTTGTTTTAATTCAGATAAATCAAACTTTATGTTAGTTAATCTTCCTCAAATTAAATTTCAGAAAGGTATGTTTTATTTTTGAAAGATTTTTTAATAAAGAGAATTAGGTTGTATTCACAGATTTTAGCAATTTAAAAATATCTTGTTCCAATCAATTTAAATTTTCATTTTGAAATACAGCAATATATTTTGCTTATTAGAAATATTAAATTTAACCTACTAGCTTGGTATTAAAACTAAAATAAAATCTACAAGAAATATTTTTCATTTTTGAAATACCTTTTTGGAGGTACCAACATTAAAGTGATTTGTAACATTTCTAAATGTTTATACTGTTCATTAGTGTATTGAACAGTAAACATAATAAACAAATTAAAATATCAGCTCTATATTCTCTATATCTTTACATACCGTAAATACAGAACAAGTAAATACAGAACAAGTAAATACAGAACAAGTAAATTTTTATTCGTTTTTTATTATATTTATTCATTTTATTTATTTTTATTCCTTTTAAAGTATAGTACTGACTAATTGGATTTTTTTATTTCTTATTTTATGAGATATTATAGCTGGGCTTAAGTCGGGGTGGGGGATAGCATTTGTTAAATAGTTAAGTCATTAAGTGAAGTATATTAACTCTATCAGATTTTATTACCATATTTCTTGGCTTTCATGCTTCAATTCTGACCTGTAAGAATTTTTAAAAAGTTAAGCAACTTTAATCTGTAGGATAAAGGGTAAATTTTTTAGATTACTCAGAAAAAAAGCAACTTTGATGCCAGAAAATACACTATATTTAATTATTGATTTGGACACCTGTTTTGCTGTCTGTTCATATATAATTAAATGAAATCTTACTTATTATAAAATGCAGATTGTGTGTGTGTGTGTGTCTGTAACGTTTATATATTGGATCGAATTTCCTACATTTTTTAGCCGATTTCAACAAAACTTCACAGGACTACATAAAATTACCTTGTGGTGGTTCTAACGGCGCCGAAAATGGGAAAAACATAATTGTTTTTTTACCAAAATCAATTTGAAAACACGATTAAGACACATAGTGAGAATGAAAGGGGGACAACTCACCCACGAAAATGTAAACAAAAGAGCATAGCATGATGAAAAAATAGCCGAAACTTGACGAAAACAAAATTTTATCGTCTAATGTTCATATTATTATTAAAGAGGAAAGATCAAAGTATTTTTGGGGTATTTTTTTTTTACATTTTTAATCGTTCCTAGCACGTCTGAAATTTTCGTTAAAAATATTGTTTTTTTTTTGGTCAAAAAAAAGGACAGATAATAATCAATCATTTTCAATCATTTTTTTCGATTTGATAAAAAAAAAAAATTAAAATCTTACTTTGATATTCTTTTAAAAATCAATTATCATTTTTTCAAAACTGATTTTAAGAAAAAACAGAAATTATACTGTTTATTTAAAATATTTTGAACCAAGCTTAACTTAGCTTCTGCGCGAAAAAATGTAATTTGAAAAAAAAAAACAAAGCAGGTCATAACCTTTCGCGTCGCTTGACGATTGACGAAAGGCACATTCATGACGTTTAGATAACTTACGGGAGGATAATTCTTTCTACGGATGGAAGGAAGTGAAATTATTTAAGTGAACAAATTATTTACCTCGTTACTTTTTAAGGAAAACTTTCAGCGCTCTAATTTTTTTTTTTTTTTTTTTTTGTACTTAGCTTTCATTTTTTACGTTTACGATGCTTTATGGAAAATATAAAGAAATTAAAAAATAAGACTGTTAATAGTGAGATTAAATTTCATAAGAAAAAGGTATCTAATTAATTTAGGTACCTTTTCTTATGAAATTTCATCAGAATGTACATAAAATACTATAATTTTATGTACATTTATTACATTTTACTGTGTTATTTGTATTTCCATTCATTTTATTATTAATTTTGATATTTCATTTATGGAAAAATGTCATAACTGAGATTAATATAAAAATAAGATCATATAAATTAAAGTTTAGCAGTAGTTAAATTTCATAAGATGATACTGTTACTTGTAGGTACACTTCTCAGTTGAAATTGAAAACTCAAATTAACTTCTCCATACGTGTTTCGCATAAAAGTAAAGGGCTTAACAGCGGAGAACAATGCTGAACTCAAATAATGCAACTAAATTGTATTCTGGTTGGTCTTCCGTACTTGATAATTACTGTCCGACTATAAACACAAAAATTACATTTCTTAATTACCATGGCTAATCTGATTGGTCCAAATTATACAATTTTCAAAGCGCTAGACAATGACAATCTCACACGGACATTTTGAAAGGTTGATGTTGCTTTTAACTAATGTTAAAATATTTTTAAAAATTCAATTTAAAAATTTTTTAAAATCTTTTTAAAATTAAAGAAATAAGAAATAATTGTATTAAAAATTCAATTTTCATTGAAAAAATTTTTTGCTTTCAGAAAATATTGTCCATATTCATAAAAACAAATTAAAACAAATAAAAGCATTTGAAACTAAATAATATATTTGTTTTATTGAGTTTTGTATGTTACAATTCACAGCTGATTTTTCAGGTACAAAAAAAAAAAAAAAAAAAAAAAAAAAAAAACATGATTTGCATTCTTCAAAGCCTTGTGCTTTTTAACTATTGTAATCACTAAAACCGATGGTCTCGAATTTCTAGAGTTTTTCATAAAATTAGTTATGGGGGTGTTAATAAATATAAAATATAAAAAAAATATTTCTGCCATGACTTTAATAAAAAAAACATATTTATAATAATTTCGATCATCTGTGAATAGTTTCTGAAAGTTTCATTAACATCTGACTCTTATTTTTATTTTTGCAAGATTTTCCAAATTAATGTGTGTAAATACAAAAAAAAAACGCGCTAAAAATTATCTATGTTATTTACTACCTCTTGTTGCGACAAAGAGAAACAAGGTTTTTTAAATCAAAATTTAGAATATTCTAAAAGATGGAAAAATTTTAAAAATAATTTAAAAAAATTTAGTCTATCCTCTTCATAAAAAACATAAGCATTTTGACGATAAAATTTTGTTTTCATAAACTTTGGCGTCTTTTTCATCAGACTATGCTCTATGTTTTAGCGATTCCGTGGAGTGACTTAGGTTAAAAAACCCAGGTTGTTTGTGTGTGTGTGTTCCTTTATATATGAGATCGGATTTCTTACATTTTTCAGCCGATAAAACAAACATCCACTTTTTCTTATTGTCTTGCACTATTTTTTTTTTATTTATACATTCAGAATGCTTTAAAAATTCCATTTACAAGACAATTGTTTATAATAAAATTCTAATTCTATTCAATCGGGGGACTCATCATAACGATTGAAAACAATGTTTTTGTTTGAGTTTGGATTTGACCAATTCGTAAAAAAAAAACAAAAAACTAAGACATGCGTGTCCGTCAACCTAAACAATAATCTAACTATCTCTACTGATTGTACGAATCGAAAAATCGGATAATTACTTATCTTTAGGGAAAGATAATTCCACGTACTTTGGGGCCGTCTTTACAATTCCCTTTGCAATTTGTTACAAGGCAGATCAATAAGGCATTGGTTCTATTTGAAATTAATTCAATATTTAAAAGAAAGTATTAAGAAATAATTTAAAAATGCCGACGTAAGAAATCTGATAGACAAAAAACAACAATATTTCGAAGATGATAATTATTAAGGAAAGAACACAGTACTTGTAATAAATTAATAAACCCAAATAAAGTTAAAAGTTTTTGTATTAGAAACAATGAGTGGAAAATATATTCAAATCAGAATTCTAATTATGAATCACCACAAGCAAAATATGCAATTTTTTTTACTGTATTCAATAAGTAAAAATCATAAATTGTAAAAGATTACAGAGAAAGGCTACCTACATTTTTCAACCGATTTAAAAAAAAACTTCACTTTTTTTTGGCAGGTAGTGTTTCTTATTGTCGTGCACATTTTTTTCTTTATTTTTACATTCAGAATGCTTTAAAAATTCCATTTACAAGACAATTGTTTATAATAAAATTCTATTCACCAATCGATAGACTCATAACAATTGTAAACAATGTTTTTGTTTGAATTTGGGTTTGTCCAATTCGTAAAAAAAACAAACAAAAAAACTAATTAAGACATGCGTGTCCGTCAACCTTAAACAATAATCTTTGTCAATTTTATTTTTCAGTCTTTATGATGGTCGATACTTGATCTATCTCTTACTGTTACATCCCCGGGCAACGCTAGTCAATTATAAAAAGTAGAATAACTATGAGATCATTTTTTCATAACCAGCTCTCTGGTTTTCACACTTTTATCCTACTTTTCTTATACACCATGTAAAATTTCTTTTGCTTTTCTTTTCTTACACATCATAAAATGATTTTCGGTAGATATAGTTTGCTTATTCAGATAAATAGTAATATCAAGAAAGGCTATAAAATAGGCCCAATGATATATCCTTGTGGAGTGACATGATGAATAAGAGGTCTTACAATTATTGTATACGTTTTATTTTTCAGAGGATATAGTGCGAGTGCTGTTCTGTCCAGAGAACATCTCCAAAATAGATGTGGAGAACTATGAAGTTTCTGTCTCATGGACTGACCCAGTTTTTGTCAACAAAGAGAATGTCTCTGTGCCCCATGAGTGCACACATGTCAATGGGAACAAAATGACCATTGGACATCACAATGTTCTATGCTCACCTGTAACGAATTCAGGAAGTGGTGCCAGATGTCGGTTTTCTGTCAGTTTGAAAAGTAACATTTTAAGACATTTATTTTAATAATATGAATGCTTTAAGCAGTTGTTGTTATATATAATGAAAAGAAACTTGTATGTAAAAAGTTACAATTTCTGTTTGAATTTTTGCAATGAGGAGTTTTCTTTATTTACATTTTATATGCTGCCTATTATCCTGATCTTTGTTGTTATTATCAGTCCAGACTCCCTCAAGTGTTTGTCAATCTAGGTATCATTCAGGGAATTTCAAACTAAACCCATTATTTAATATATTGGGGTAGATTATTCATGTTCCACTTAAAACACTGCATGACATCCTCGTCCCTGTTCTACATGACAATACTGTGTTGTCCTCAGTCACCAGTGTATCTGTGATTGAATCCTGCAGCTAACTGTGCAGTTGATCACTTCAATCCAAGCCTCTCTCTGTGCCATGTTGTGTTTGTTTTGATCACAAGGCAGGCAAAGATCGAATCATCACCAGATATTGCTGGATAGGTGTCGTTCAGGCAGAATGATGTTATAAGATAGAAAAAAGAAAGTTGTGTTTATATAACTGAAGTTTATACAGGAACACATTTTTTTTTGTATAAGAATCTACAAGAATGAGGGCTAATGACCATTCCCTCTTAGTCTAATTTTGAGATACTTTGTTCTTTGTTTCCAAGTTGGAATCAGGGTTTCAAGCTTTAAGTCAGAGACTTCTTCAGGCAGTAAATTACAGGATGCTGACGAAGCACTTGTCTCCCTCTCTTTTTCTCTCTCTTGCTGTCATTATTCAATTCTTCCACTTTGCAATTTCATTAGGGCACTCTGTTCAATTTAGCTAGTAGTCTGGAACAAGGCATGAGTTGAGAGTTCTCTATGGCAGCAAGTCACATGGGGATCGGTGAAGTGATCATCTTCTCTTGGTGTAATGGAAGCGTGTCTCTGCCTCAGCTGCTACTCTCAATTCCCCTCCAATCTAACACTTTTATAAACTCTCACCTAACATTGGGGTGGGGTCTGACACAATCTAGGATTCCAGGATTTTTCTAAATATCCAATTAGAACTCTCTGCTGACAGTGTCCTTGGAAGCAATTTGCATATCAAAATTTGGGAAACCCTTCCTATAGAGAGTAGTGGTAGTAAGATGTTGACCTACTACCACTACTCCCTCCTTCTCTTGTTTGTACCCTATACCAACATTCTTCAATGGACATAGTCTGTTTTCCCTCACTCTCACTTATTCACCAATTGCAGTCTTTCAAAGGGTGGCATACTTAACACACATTCATTAATTAAAATTCAACTGCCCAACAACTGTGAACAACTACCTTGTTTTTGATATTTTCCACATTTCTCATCTTGGATAATTATAATTCTTTCCTTGTTTTGGGGGTGGGGGAAGCTTGACCAAACTGTTTGACCAAATTCTTTGTCATTCCAGTTCTGCATTGTATCCAAGAAGATCTTATTTCTTTAGTGATACACACCACCTTCATCCCTAACAATAAATTACATAGAATCATTTCCTTATTCTCTTCTACTTATAACCATAAAATTATTATCTGCTTGGTGGTCTTCATCCAGAAATGCCAGCATTGGTCAATTCATGGATGTCACTGCACTCTCCCCACATCATCCCTTGGGCCTCACTTTAACCAGATGCCCAAGTGGATTTCATTATCTTCTAGTGAGGCCCTTTATCCATAAAATGAAATTAAAAAAAATGTATTTTTTCTTTTATTTTTAGTATGTCCTTCAATCTATCTACTACTTTCTTTGCTATTGTGTTCATTTTTGATTTAATTTAAGCCTTTTTCTCTCTTCAAATAATTAGCATTCTTACAGTGTAACATACTGACAATGTCTAGAGATATCTTTTCTAGTTCTTATTCAGTTATAGCTCCCTCAAGTCTGCATTCTCATTGCTGAAATACCAAGTGAAACTACAATCTTCTTAGTTCACTCTTACCCGTTTAGCCACTATAGCCCACAGGAATTACTAATTCTGGCTATATCAACATATGCCTCTTTGTATCTGATCCTAATAATTGTAAACTTGTACCCAATGAGGATAAGTCACTCTTTAATGATGGAATGATACACCTTATAGCTTCTCACTGTAGAATATTGATTAACATGCAAGTGGTCTGACACTCAGATAGATGGTATAGTCACTTCAAGTCGGAGAACAGTACAGAGTGATTTAATAGAGATATATATGGGTGAATGCAAATGTATTGGGCAGGTCCATTCTAGTAATGTGGAATAACCCACCTGCTGTATTAACTACTCTCCTATAAAGTAGGTAGATTAGCTGACCTGCCTTTACAAGGAGCCCTCACTTGTTGGTTTTGTGGTTTCTGAGTGTGTTTTGATGAGCGTTGGTGAAATTTACGTACGAACTGTTAAGTTTTTGATTTTATTTTCTAAAAAGTAAAAACTTTTGAATTTTTCAGTTTATTTGTTCATATATATTTGTGCATTTTTGTTCTTTTCCTTTTTGTTTATTTCATTTCTTGTTTTTTTACCCTCCCCCCGATTTTTGTTTTCATTACCTTTTTGTATTTTTTTTTTTTGTTTGAATTGTTTATTGTCTTTGGTTGTCCACGTTTCTTCTTTCGTTTTATTTTGTTTGTTGTTGACATTTTTTTTTGTTTTTGGCAGTCAAATTAATTTAAAATAATTTAAAAAGAAAAGAATCAACCGGTTAATATTCGGTCGTGGTGGTCGTTTCGGGCCACTATGAGCGAGAACAATGCAGACACTACACCGCCGGCGTCTTCAGTAAAAATGGCCTGGTCGGAAAATAGGCCGAGGAAAAAAGATGCAGAATATTATGCGGAGCAGAGAAAAACGTTTGAGGATTCCTTTAAGGAAAATGAATTCCTCACCATCCCTGGGGATTTGGAGGCCGTGACTACCAGAATAGTATCCCTGCTAACTTCTGATGTCAAAAGACGTAAATTAATTGGAGTCAGCAGGGAAACGATGGAAATGGTCTTAGACCTTAAAAATCAATCCTAAAGTGCTGGCAAGACGAACGAATGCCATATGGGACATTCTCCTTCCCACGCAGCAGGAAGCTAAGCAGCTATCAGGAAGTGTGCTCACCGCAAGAAACCTGAGATTGCAAACAGAGTACATGGGCATCCGTAGGACAAAGATAATAGTTCACAGTGTGCCCGTGAATATTTCGGAAGACCGAATGGGGACCTCCTTCTCAAAATTCGGTAAAGTGGAAGAGGTGAAAGCTCTATTAGGCAAGTCAGGCATTGCGACAGGAGATGTCGAACTGCAAGTCACATTGACTCGAACAAATTTTCGGCAAATACGCAATATTTTGTTGTGCAGAGAGAGGAAGACGTGGGTCGTAGTAGAGGGCAGGAAACCGAATTGTTGGTCGTGTGATGTCTTGGGACACATGGCAAAGGATTTCCCCGGGAAACGTCCTCAGCCTGCAACTCGGTCCACACCTACAACAGAAGCAGCAGTAGTTGCAATGACCGTGATAGCGGACAAAGACCCTGATGGCGCCTGGAAGGAGGTGGGAAGTAGTATGAAGGCGAAAAACGCACCGTCTCCCCCCCAAAAGGAGACTACAGAGAAACCTCAACCACCACCAAAGCAGCAGGCGAAAAACGAAAATAAAAAGGATGAAAATAAGAAAAAGCTCGAAAAGGAAGTAGCGCGGAGGAAGAGGAGTAGACACAACATCACAAAAGGACTTCGGTGTAGTAGGGCGGAGAGGGGCATGGACAAAATCGGGTCCCTTTCCGTCCCTGCTTCCTTGAAAGAAACAGTTGAAGCACCCAAAACTAGGAGCCTCCCTTCTTCTCCTGCCCGTGCTCCGTCCCTATCAACACCCCCTCATTTGTCAACCGCTTCCCCTCCCCACCACTTATATAGGTGTCTGAAACTATCCTATCCCCACGGGTGTCAGCGGTATTGTCCTGGAAGGAGGAATGACGTCAGAGCTATGTGTAGGCAGCCTAGGACAATCCGTCGGGATTCTTACTAACGCAGATTTCCGGCCCGTATGTGAGTAGGCTTTTGCTTTTCTTACTCTTATTTTTTGCAGGCCTAGCCAGTCTGAATGTGAAAGGCTTGAGGAATCGGAGTAAGGCGGCCCACCTGCTCCGGGATCTCTTGTCTTTCGGCGTGGATGTCGCCGCCATCCAAGAGACTCACTTTGCAACGTCGATGCGTGTGTGCTGGAGAACGACTTTGTAGTTTATTCAGCATATGGCGAATGACAGGCCAGAGGAGTTTCTTTGCTGGTTAGACGTACTCTTGATGCAAAGAGGGCCAGTTGATCGTGGCCGATATTGCCGTGAAAAGTGGTTCATTCCGAGTCGTAGCGGTTTATGCGCCCAACGACCATGATGAGCGAGTCTCGTTTTTTTGGCGGTTGGAGTCGTTACTGGTGGATTCAACGCGCTTAGTGCTAATGGGGGACTGGAATGCCATCCTGGACCCCAAGTTAGACAGGTGGCGGGGAGCTAGTGGGAGGAATGGTGATCGTAGCTTCGTTGATCTGATCAACGATTTTGGTCTCGTTGATAGATACCGGGTCGATCACCCCGGGGGGGATGTGGACGTAGGCTCTTAATTGGCCTTGTGACCGGGTGGTTAGCTACCTGGACAGAACGTTAGTTAGAGGAGCCGACTTGTTAGATTGTCCCACGTTCCACTGGGTAGGCTATTCGGATCACAAACTTATTTGTGCCCGGATGGCGTTAGATCGTAGGCCTAGAATGGCTGGCTAGTGGAAGTTCAATCTGTCCTTACTGGACAGGCGGGACTTCCAGGAGCAGCTAACTAGCTTAGTGAAGCGGGAGCTAGTGGAGGCGGTTATGGGGAATAAGTGGTGGGAGAGACTTAAGGGTAGGATTAGGTCCTTCACCACTGATCTCCGCAAACGGCTCTCCCTAGATAGAGCTGAGAAAGAGAAGACGCTTAAGGCTAGTTTTTCCCGGGCGGTGGCTGGGGGGATCCTAGGGAGGCTCTGGAGCATTTGACTAGCGAGCCAGGTAATTTGACATAGGTTAAGCAAGATGTCTTCCGAAGCTGTGAACATGGGCGCAGATTTGCGCAAGGAAGAGATCCGTCGAGGTTCCGATCGTTACATTCGTGAGGTTAATTCCCAGGAGGTGCGTACTCTTCGGGCCACTGACGACATGTGCGAGGCGTTTCGGCGGCATTTCGAGAGCCGGTTTACCAATGAGTTTCGTAGCTATTTGGCTGACTTTCCTCGGCTTTCGCCGACTGAAGCGGCTAGCTGCGAGGGAGAGATCATGGAGGGCGAAGTCTATTGGCATTGAAGAAGTTCGGCAGAGGCAAGTTGTCCGGTCTGGATGGTTTGCCCTATGAATTGTACTTGAGGCTGTCGCACATCTTTGTCCCGATTTTGTCTGTGGTATTCAACAACTGGTTCCGGTCGGGGTTCATCCCCAACCGGTGCACCAGGGGTGTGATCATGCTGTTGAAAAAGGGCAAGGGTGTTGGGCGGGATTTAGATGATTATAGGCCCGTAACTCTGCTAAACACAGAGTTAAAGATTTTGGCTAAGATCCTGCAGGAGCGTTTGCAGTCACTTGCTGAGTCTCTGTTGGATCCTGAGCAGACTTGTTCTGTGAGGGGCCGAACAATTCAGAGCAACCTGCATCTGATCTGCACGATCATAGAGGGTGTAAAAGACGACGATGAGGCCGCGCTGATCAATTTAGATCAGCCCAAGGCATTTTATAGGGTTGACCATTGCTACCTTGCGGCTGTCCTGCAGGCCGCCGGATTCGAACACGACTTCTGCCGCTGGATTAGCCCCCTGCATCCCTCCCCCAGTGCTGTGGTACAGGTGAACGGGAAGCTGTCGGGTGCTTTTGCGCTGTCTAGGTCGGTTCGTCAGGGTTGTCCACTGTCACCCTTACTCTATGCTTTGGCGTTGGAGCCTCTCCTTCGCCGGCTAAGGGACAGGTCGTGCAGTCAAGCCCTACGTGGAATCGTCGTTGCTGGAGGGGATCGATCCAGGGTTTCTGCGTATGCCGATAACATATCTGCTTTCGTGTCGTCCCGCAGCGACATTGGGGCGGTACTGAAGGCGCTTGATCGGTACGAAAAGGTGACAGGGGCCAAGATTAATCTCGACAAGTTGTCCGGCTTGCGGTTAGGTGCCATGAAGAGGGTCGATCTTCCGGGGCCCTTCGGTTGGGCGGACGGTCCTGTCCACATTCTTGGAGTGTGGTTTGGTCCCGACCTCCAGCTGGAGAAAAATTGGTCTGAAGTATGAGCAAAGGTCGACGCGCCCGGTCAGACTTGGCGTTGACGGAGGTTGTCCGTACTCCCTCTCTGTAAGGACCATCGGAAGCCGCTTGAGCGCTTGCTATCCTCCATTTTATGGAGAGAACGCGGGAATCGGGTCGACAGACGAGTCTGTGCACAACGTCCGTGTTATGGGGAGCTAGGAATGCCACACTTGGTGAGCCACAAACTCGCCTCGAGGTTGGCTTTCCTACGCCGCGCATTGACAGGAGATTCGATTAAGGTGGGGATTGTCAGGGACGCGTTCCATTTCCTTACTATCAGTCCCGAGATCTCGCAGGTTGAGCGCCATCGTAAACCCCGGGATCAATCGGATTTCCTTCGCGAGTGTCGGTCGGCCTTGTTAGCTGTTCCTCGGTCCAGTGACCTTCCTCAGTCTATCGTCTTCTAGTGGAGAGGGTCGCGAAGGATTCCCTATGTGAGGAGCTCAACTTGTCGGAGGAGGAGTTTCGCTCTTACTGGTCTTGGGCGCCAGTGGCGGATTACCTCAGTAACCCTGAGTTTTCCCTTACCTGGCGATTGGCTCGGAATCGGCTGCTTCTCAATGACAATGGTGTGGCCTTGGTTTAGAAGAAACCGCTTCGCACTCCTTCTACCATCGTCCCCGGGTCCGCCCTTTATGGGACCATGTCGGCGAGTTGACGGCTCAACTTGCTCCCGAAAAGCTCGTGCCCATCGATCGCGCATACGTGTGTGACAATGTGTCGCCCCCTTGTTCTGGAGTGAAACGAATGGTGTTTCTGACGCTGCTGGTCACGGCCCGTATGGTGATTTGGACGGCGCGACAGGAGGAAGTCTTGTGAGGCATCCGTCTTTCTCATCAGGATCTGATCCAATTCTTTGAGCATCAGCTCAAGATGAAGATTAGAACTGATAGAAAACGCTTGCATTCGACAGTCTTCAGCGAAAGGTGGGTGACTGAGGCGAGCTTGGTTCGTGTGAACGGAGCTAACCTTGATTTTCTCTTTTAGGTCAACTTACGTCACATCGGGGTGGTTTCCTGTGGTGCCTTCCCCTTGGTTAGGTTAGACAAGCTTTTGTGTACCTAGTTAATGTGAGTAAGTGTCGTTCCCGGCCTGTTCCCATTTGCCACTTTGGTTATGATCCAAGTTGAGATCCCCAACCTCCCCAGTTTGTTTTGGCCCTCCTTTTTTTTTTTATCTCAACTGGGTCAGCTTTATATTTTCCCATGGCTGTATAATTTTTTTATCCTTTTCCTACTCCCTTAGCGAGAGAGTCTCTTGATTTTGTCCCATGGGCAGAATACAGCAGCCTCTCCTTTTTGAGGGTTGGACGGGCCCTACTAACATCAGTTATGTTTAGCTTATTTTGTGTTGATTTTTAGTTTTTTATTGGGTTCATCTTCCTCCCCTCTCATTCTTCATTATTTGATTTTTATGTATTATAATTTATAATCATTAAATTTTTATGGCATGGGGCGCGTTTTGTAGGTCCCCCCCACCTTGAGAGGATGCAGTATTATGGTAGATGGAGGATTGAGTAGTGACAGATGAGATTTTTATGGTGAATGTGGAAATTGTAATGAGTGAATGGGCCGTGAATCGGATTAGCTAGGTATAGAATTGTGTAAACCAGCCTCAACCCCTCCCCTTTTTAAGCCATGTGCCACAATTATGTATTTTACATAATAAATATACAAGGAGACATAAGGAGGCAGCCATGTTAGAAGGTAAGTCATTTGACTTCTACATCTCCCTCCTCTCCATACTGCAGGAGTATAGTGGCTGTTGTGGAGGAATCAGTTTCTAATTTCCTGGCCGATTGTATGGAAGTAATCAGTATAGTGCCCTGGGGATCCAGGTTCTTGATGGCAGTAACTGAGTAGGGCCCTAGGATGCCAGGTTACTTTGCAAAGTAATGTCGCCATTTTCTGATTCTTGGGCAGATTGATGTGGCCTACATATATCCGTAATTGTCGGTTCAGGGGACACAGGTAAGGCACTTGGGATAGGGGTTTTGATTACAGGTGCTTTAAGTTTCCTCGGGAATGTACGGTTCCGCAGGGTTATTCTACCTGATCCTGCAACTCTAACGGTTGACAGTTAGGAAGCATCTCTACTATTCGCCCAGCTATGTCCCATCGATGGCTATTTGAGTTTTGAATGGAGACTTGCATCGCCCTCACGAAGCGGGGATAGGGCATGTGCAGTATGATTGTACCCCTCCATGAGGCCTGCATTGCGTTTGGATAATGTCTTTTCATGTTTTGGGGCTGCAGCTATCCACTCAGAGTGTGGGTGCAATGGAATAAAATCCCGAAGATTTCTATGAAGCAGGAGTTGTGCTGGTGATAAGCCAATGCCTTGGATAGGGGTTTTTCTATATTGCAGGACTGCTCGTGCTGCCATATCATTGTCCAAAGAACGCTGGTGTCCTGTGCAGTCCTTTATGAGTCTTTTTGCAGCCTTGACTGCTAACTCTGCTCACCCGTCAGACGCGGGATAGGCCACTGATGAAATCCTTTGTTTAACAGCCCAGTTTTTTAGGAACTGTTGGAATGAGTAAGCTGAGAAGGGCGGCCTACCGTCAGTACTAAGTTCCTCAGGTGCACCATATATTTGGAATATTTCCCTGCAGATGGATATCAACCTAGAGGCAACTGCCTGCCCTGGCCCTATCTTGATGCAGTACAGAATAAGCCATCCAGTGAGCGTGTCTGCGCAAGCAAGATATGTGAAGGATCCAACATAGAAAAAGTCCATCGCTATTTGTTGAAAAGGCCATTCTAGTAAAGATGTCATGTGGATTGGTTCATGTGGTAGCTTTGGGACATTCCTTGAACATGTAATGCAATTATCCCTCTCATTGCGAATTGAGGCATTCATTTCAGGCCTGCAGACTGATTCATTAGCACGTGCTTTCATGCACACTACTCCTTGATGAGCCAAATGTAGGCACTTTAATATGCTTTTGCACTGGGAGGTTGGTATTACTACCCTCCTGTCCAGTAGTATTAGGCCATTGTCATTGCTGAGGCGGTTACGAACTTCCCAGTATTCCCGGATTGTAGGCGGCATTGCCTGACGACTCTTTGGAAAACTCTTGTCTTTGCTAAGTACAAACCCATTTTGTGCGCACCTCATTAGAAAATCAAAGGTATAATAGAATGCCTCTTTGATGTTGATGTCGTAGAGCAAGGTATCATCAACCAATTTGATTTTCCTGGCAATGTCTTTTATGACTTCATCGTATCTATGGGTGTATGCATCACCAGATGCCAAGTAGCCTTGAGGCATCCGAAGGTACATAAACCTTCATCATTCTGTGATAAAAGATGTAAGTGGTTGGAACTCCTCATCTAATAGAATAGAGTGGTAGCCATCAACAGCATCCAGCACTGTTTTCTTGGTATTGGGCGGCACCTGCATTGCCAGCTGGAAATGTGAGAGTGTGGCGCGTTTCTCGCGTGCATTGTGAATTTAGATGTTGATAATTGATGGTTCGCCTTGGTTGACCATCCTTTTTTGTTGTAATCACCATCATGCTGTAGGAGTGCCAAATGGGCACTTGTTTTAATATGCCCTTTTCTAAGTCTCGCATAAGGGCTTGCCTCACCAGTTCTTTAAAGTGGTATGGCACTGGTATAGGTCTGTGCTTAGCTGTAGGGACTGCCTTTAGGTGGATATGTGCAGGTTTAGCAGACATGGCCCAGCAGTCTTGAAAGCTGAATTAGCAAATTGTTCTAGTAACCATTTTTTTCAGGTTCTCCACATTTTCTTTATTCGCTGGGAAGAGAGGTTTATCAGGCAAATTGGTAGTTGAAAGTCTATGGATTGCTTTTGCTTTATATTGAGGAGGCACACAGCAGCTCTATAAACATTAATCATCCAATTTTCTCCGCTTGGGGCTGTCATAGATATAAGTGTGAGAAAATGAGGAGATAGTATGCCTACAGGTGGCCTTACATAGCTTATCGAGCTTATCGCAAATATACAAGGCTTACTACGTTGACATTTCTGCAACACTGAACTGAACAGGCAGCCATCTCTGGCGTATGAGGGTTGAGCCCCCTACTGCACAAATAACATTTTTGGGTGAAATCAAGTTACTTTCCTTGAGACCCATGCAATGTAGATACTTGGGTCCTCCCAGGCAGATAGTGGCCCCACTGTCTGGGAAGATCTCCAACCGAGTGCTTTGATTACCCGGAATATCTGCAGGATTTCTGGGGTCTGCCTTTGGAGAAAATGAGGCCAGTGTTGCTTCTATCCCCACAACACTATTTTTGTGAGATGACACATATGAGCCTGTCTCCTGGTCAAACTCTACGCGAGCAATCAAACTGTCCATTTTAGCTCCATCATCTTGAAGGCCTCTCACTTCACTAGGGTGACTTCTTGATCTGGACCGGCAAACATTTGAAAAATGATCTTCGATGCCACACGAGTTATATGTCTGATGCCATGTGGGACATGCCTGTTGGCAGGTGCTGGTTCCTGGGATGCCATGCTTGTGGCTACCACATCCACTACAACGCAAATTGTTCTTTTTTACAATCTGATTTTTGGGGCATTCAGATCAAGGGAGATATTTTTAACTCGTGTTTTTTTCTTCTTTGCGCTAGGTTGATATGCACAATGCCATCATTTTTTGAGGATTTCCCAGTCTATCATAGAGAGGCTACCCTTGGTGATGCTTTCTTTTACAAAGATTTCAGCATAAGTTCTGGCAGAGTTAGCTGGAATGCCAATTTTGATAAGGAGCTCTTGCCAATCATAAGATCCTGTTCGCAGCACCATGTAGAATATTGGTTAACTTGCAAGTGGTCTGACACACAGGTAGACTGGTGTAGTCATTTCAAGTTGGAGATATATTTATTACTGTACTTCTATGCAATAATTTTTGCACATGGCCGAAAATGGGAGTGGGAAAAGACTGGTCCACACTAACTATCCCTATTCCTAGCTAATCATGATCACGACCCATTCATTCAATGCAATTAACCCATTTACCACAAGAACTCATTCATCACCATTTAATCCTACATATAGCACAATACCACATACTCACCGGGGGAACCTACAAAAACACACCCCATGATATGAAAATTTCAAAATGCTTAAATACAAAAATATATAAAAATTTCATGAAGCATGAAATGAGGGGGGGGGGGAAATGAACTCCGAAAACGAACCAAACAAACTGAAACCAAACAGTTTAGTAAGACAGGCCCGACCACCCCTCAAAACAATCAGAGTGGCTGCTGTATCTGCCAATAGACAGAATCAAGTAGCACACTCACTAAGGTAATGGGGAGGGTAAAAATAAATGACGGAATAGGAAAAAACAAAGTCTGATCCAGTCAAGATGGAAATGGGGACCAAAATAAACTGGGGAGGTTGGGAATCTCGACATGGATCATAACAAAAGAGAGTGCCGGGAACGGGCCGGGAGCAACAGTTATTCACATTAACTAAGAAAACCATGCTTAACTAGGGGTGAGGGATCACAGGAAACCGCCCCGTTGTGAACAAGTGGACTTAAAAAAGGAACTCAATGTTAGCCCCTTTCACACAAATCAAGCTCACTACTTTCACCCACCTTTCACTGATAATCTGTCGATATCAAACGCTTTCTATTAGTTCTGATCCTCACTTTCAGCTGATGCTGAAAGAATCTGACCAGAGCCTGATGAGAATAACGTTCGTATCGCAAGATTCCCTCCATCCACGACGTCCAAACCACCATTCGCACCACAGCTAGCAGCGTCAGAAAAACCATTTGTTTCTTCCGAGAAAACGGGGGCGACATATTATCACACACGTATGCGAGATCAATGAGCACGAGAACATGGGGAGCGATACAAGCCGTCAACTCGCCGACATAATCCCAGAAAGGGCTCACCTGAGGACAATGGTAGAAGGTGTGTAAAACCATTATTTCTAAGCCAAGGTCACACCAATGACAGTCGGGCAAATCCTCCCAGATACATGTGAAGAACCTGTCATTGAGAGATAGCATGTTCCGAATCGCCAGGTAAGCGAAAACTCAGGGTTGCTGAGATAACTCGCCGCTGGCGCCCAAGACCAGAAAGTGTTCATCTCGGCCAACGACAAGCCGAGCCGCTTACAGAGGGGATACTCTGTGACCCCCTCCACTAATTCATGATACAAGACCTTTCGAGGCCGTGAAAGGTGACTGAACCGAGGAAAGGCCTTTAAGGCCGCTCGACACTCGCAGAGGAAAGTCGACAGTTTCCCGGGCCTACGACGGCGCTTAGCCCAGGAAATGGTAGGAATTATAATAAGGCTAGGGAAGGCGTCCCTAGCACTTCGCACCAAAATTGAATCCTCAGTCAAAAAGCAGCGTAGGAAAGCCAATCTTAAGGCGTGACGATGATTCACCAAATGTGGCATTCCCAGCCCCCCCCCATGATACGGACACTGGACACAGCATTCTTTGCGAAACTTTGCCTTGCACCCACCTCACAAGAGGGTGAATGACAAGCGCTCGATCACCTTCTGATGGTCCTTGCAAAGAGGAAGTACAGCTTAGCGGTAAAGGATAAGAGGAAAGAAGTAAGTGGCACACACCTCAGCTCTACCGTTTAAGGACAACCTCCTTCGAAGCCAAGTCGCCACTGACACTCCGACTTTTGCCTGTACTTCTGACCTATTTTTCTCCCGCTAGAGGTTGGGTCCAAACCACGCTCCAAGAATGCGGACAGTACTGTCCGTCCAGCAAAAGCCCCGGAAAAGAGACCCCTTTCCAGGAACCTAACTGCAAGCTGGAAGACTCGTTGCGATTAATCTTGGCCCACGTGACCTTTCCGTACCATTCAAGCGCCTTCTGTACCACCTCAATGTCACTGCGACATGACACGAAAATGGATACGTCATCGGCGTACGTGGAAACCTTGGCTCGAGTTCCACCAGAGACAGCTATTCCACGTAGAGACGGACTGCTCGCCCCGTCCCTTAGCTGGCAAAGGAAAGGCTCCAACCCCAAAGCGTAAAGTAGGGGCGACAGTGGGCAACCCTGACAAACTGACTGAGACAGCGCAAAAGAGCGTGACCGCTTGCTGTTCACCTGTACAGCACTGAGGGACCGAACAGGAGGCTAATCCACTTACAGAAGTCGGGTTGGAATCCGGTGACCTGCAGGACAGCAGCCAGATACTGATGATCGACACTATCAAATGCCTTGGACTGATCCAAATTGATCAGCGTGACCTCATCGTCATCTTTTACTCCCTCAAAGATGTGCGACAGCCTCAAGTACAATTCATAGGGTAAACCATAAAATCCCGGGGACTTGCCACTGCCAACCCTCTTCAATGCGAAGTAGACTTCGCCTTCCGTGATCTCTCCCTCGTAGCTAACCGCTTCAGTCGGTTCAAGCCGAGGAAAGTCAGCCAAATAGATGAGAAACTCATCGCCACTGAGACCAGGCTCCTTGGTAAATCGGCTATCGAAATGCTGCCGAAACGCCTCACATATGTCATCAGTCGACCTCAGAGCATGCCCCTCTGGGGTTTTGACCTCATGAATGAATGAAACATCGAATACTGCGCCCATGTTCACAGCTTCGTTAGACATCTTGTTTAACCTATGCCTAACTACCTGACCCTTGTAGCGCTCACTAGTCAATCGCTCAAGAGCCTGCTTAGCTAAACTTATTTCTAGGTGATCCCACCTAGCCTCTGTCCAGGACAGGCTATCTTTAAGTGTCTTCACCTTATTAGCCTTATCTAGTGCGAGCCTTTGGCTATATTCAGTGGTGAAGGACCTAATCCTATCCTTAAGCCTCTCCCACCACCTATGCCCAATAACCGCCCCCACTAGCTCCCGCTGCACTACTTTAATTAGCTGTTGCTGGAGGTCCCGCCTGTCCAGTAAAGACAGATTGAACTTCCAGTGTCCAGCCATTCTAGGCCTAGAATCTAATGCTATCCAGGCACAGACAAGTCAGTGGTCCGAATTGCCTAACCAGTGGGACAGTCTAAAAGGTCTATATCGGCCCTTCCCACTAACATTCTATCCGGGTAGCTGGCTACATGGGTAGATGGCCACTTACGTGCCCATGTCCACATCTCCACCCTAAGATCATTGTTCCGATATCTATCGGCGAGAGCGAACTTGCCAATCAGATCAACCAAGCCACGATCCTCCAAATACCTTACCGCCCCTGTCTATATCGGGGTCCAGGATGGCATTCCAGTCTCCCACCAAAACTAAGCGCGACGAATCCACCAGGAACGGCCCTAACTGCCGATAAAACGAGCGACGCTCCGTCCGGTCGGTGGGCGCATTAACTGCAACGACCCGAAACGAACTACTGTTCACAGCAATATCAACCACGATCACCCCCACCGCGCTCGCACACTGGGTACATTTAACCAGCAAGAAAAAACCTTTGGCCAGTTGCTCCCAGTATGCTGAATAGACAACATAGTCACCAGACAGCACATGAGTATCAACCTCGCAAACAAATTGCATCTCCTGAATTGCAGCTACATCTACGCTGAGGGGCTGGAGTTCACGAAGCAGGTGCACAGCCTTACTGCAATCCCTCAAGCCCCTCACATTGAAATTAGCTAACTTGAGAAACATTTTTAAGTTTGGATCCCCTAATAACAGAATGGATGGAAAACAAGATCCCGACGGATTGTCCCAGGCTCCCTGTCCCCAACTCTGTCATCATGCGACCGTCCAGGACAATCCCGCCAATATCCATGGGATACATTAGTTTTAACGCCCTATATCACGATGGGTGGAGAAGTACTGGGACCCTCTCTGCACAAAATCTGTGTAATTTCTTCAAATCATGGTTGCCTAATTAGGCCATCCTGATTTCTGGATAGGCGTCTTTCACCTCAAATACGTGTGACCATACTTTTAAGTATTTCCCAGTGTCTCTAACGAGTAATAACTTCTGGGTCCCGAGGGAAATTTATCATCGATGGAGTAAAGTTTAAATAGGTGACCCAAGAGGGAATCTTTTACGAGTGGATAGGTTTTTCTCAAGTCCCCCCCACCCCCGTCCACTCTACATATTTCTTTTGCTTTGGATATTAGTTTCTTTTTTTCCTTTTTCTCCTTGGCGGAGTGGAAGTGGACAGGTGGGGAGGTGACGAGTCAGAAGGTGTGGGAGTGGGCGTGTGTGGAGATGTGGGAGGGAGCGGGATACGTCCTGTTCTTTTTGTGGTGAAGCAGGGATGGATAGAGACCTGGTTTTTTCCAAGTCCCTCCCTGTCCTACTGCAGTATGCTTTTTAACTGGTTTTTCCTCCTCCTCTTCTTCTCTGTTCCTCTTTAAGGAGGAGGACCGTGTTGGAGGTAATTCCTCTACTTCCATCTTGTCTTCCAACCTTTGCTGTTGCTTTTGTTGCTGCTACTTTTCTTCTTGGCTCTTCTGTCTGGGCTTCTGTTGCTGTTCTTTCAGCTGTTGTTGCTTCTGCTGAGGCCTTTCTTTAGGTTCCTTGGGTGGTTGCTGCTGCTTCGGTGGAGCCTTCTGAGGGGACGGGGGAGCCTGCTTTTGACTTCCGTCCCTTAGCCACCACCTTCTTCCAGCCATCACCAGGGGCCTTGCCAGTCTCTGCCTCTACTGTAGTTGTTGCTGTTGTTGTCACTGTAGTTGCTGCTGATGGCTTTGGTTGTGGTGTTTCTTTCTTTCCGGGGCACATCTTTGCCGTTTGCCCCAAGACCCCACACCACCAACAGTAGGGTCTTCGGCCTTCCACCACATCTATCCCTGCACATCAGGATGTTGGTATTGGGGATGTCTCCAAAGCTTTTACGTGTCAACGTAATCTCCAATACCATGTCACCAGTCGCGAAACCTGCCTTGCTGGTCACACTTGTCATCTCCTCCACCTTACCATATTGGGCAAAAAAGGCCTCCCAGCCTGTCTTCCGTAATGTTTATGGGCACCCTATAAACCGTTACTTGCATTCTTTGGGTGCCCATGTATTTGCAGACGAAGTGTTTTTGACGGCGATACATTTCCGGACAACTTCTTAGCTAGAGTCCAGGGTGAATAAGCCAAACAAACTTGGCTTGCTAAAAACAAATGAAAGAAATAAAAATGAACAAAAAGACGGGAGGGGGTAACACGAAAAGAAAATGCGGTTTGCAAATACACAAAGAAAAACAAACTGAAAATAATATACAAAAGGGCTCAAAAACAACTAAAATGAAGATGCAAAACTTATCATTAGATTTGTTCAGCAGAACTTTAGCTGGACCAAAACTGACTAAGAAAGTCTCTGACTGACCAAAGTTTCATTTCAAGTTGGAGAACAGTACCGAGTGATTTAATGTAGAGATATATGGGTGAATAGAGTCCACTCATACAATTGTGTTGGGCAGGTCCATTCTATTAAAGTAGACTAACCCACCTGCTGTATTAGGTACTCTTCTATAAATGAGGTAGATTAGCTGGCCTGCCTTTATAAGGAGACACAAGGAGGCAGCCATGTTAGAAGGTAAGTCATTTGACTTCTACACTCACAAGTTTGGTTCTTGTGATTATTGGTGGCTCTGTTAGTGTGTTAAACAAGAGTTAAACAATCTCTCCTCTCTTTAGTCAGTTGATAAAGTGGAATTCTTTGCTCAGAAATTCTCTTCCAACTCCACTCTCAACTCATCAGGAGTATCTTTGCCAGATTTTCCTCCTAGAATGAAATCTCTACCGAATGATATATTTTAACTGTGCCCTGCTTTCTGCTATCATTTCCAAACTAGATCTCTACAATGCTTGTGGACTTGATGGTATCCCTGCAATTGTCCTAACGAAATGTGCTCCTGGATTTGACCTGTTCTCTCCTAACTCTACAACAAATTCATTCTTGCTTCTTGCTTCCTAACTTGTTGGAAATCCTCTTCTGCAGTTCCTGTTTTTAAGAATTCTGGTAAACCTTCTGATCTCTTGAATTATCTTTCTATTAGTCTTTTACCTTTTTTGTACTAGAGGTTCTAATCAATTCTGAATTAATTACTATGATTATTACTGGAAATGTTGAGGCTCTGGCTGTGGCTTTAGCTATCTTGAAGGTGTTTGACAGGGTTGCACATGTTGTTCTTTTTCACAACCTCAAGGGTTATGGTGTCCCTGACTGAATATTTGACTTAATCCAATTGTTCTTAAATGGTATAATAAAAATAATGTTGAACAGCCACGCTTCTAATTCCTTTCACATTAATCTGTGAGTCTTCCAGGTCCCTATCTTTGGACCTAGATTGTTTCTTATCTTCAGCAATGTCATCAGCTCCTAACTTGGTATTTCTGCTGATGACACATCTATTTACACCTGTCTTAATGGGTGTGTAATGTTATTGCTACTGAAGTGACTTCTAGACTTCACACTTTCACACCACCATGACATAGCTGGTACTTCTCAATAAATATGTTCATGGCAAATGCTCTAATGAGTTCATCTTCTTGGTATCACATGAAGTTAAGTATACTACTAGATTGGTAACTAAGTCTGATCATTTTACTGTAAATGTAAGTTCTATTTTCATAATTTCTCTTCTTACCTGTGGAAGACTCTTTTGCTTTCTTGCTTTTCTGTCATCTACAATCTTCAAAAAATAAAATGCAACTAAAATCACCATCTTCTGTCTTCCAGAAATTTTTACTATTATTATCAAAATGAGTAAAAATAATAAATAATTGGTAGATTCTGTAAATTTCTTAGAATAATTTAATTGCAAAAGTTAAATAAATCTGATGAGAAAATACATACCTGTCACGTTTCTCTTTCTATCATGATGTACTCAGCCAACTGATGAGAAAATACATCCTTGTCACCGTTGCCTTTCTATCATGGTATACTCAGCCAACTGATGAGAAAATACATCCTTGTTACCTTTCTCTTTTTATCATGATGTATTCAGCCAACTAATGAGAAAATACATTGTTGTCACCTTTCTCTTTCTATCATGATTTAATAAGCCAACTCATGAGAAAATACATACCTGTCACCTTTCTCTTTCTATCATGATGTACTTACTCAACTCTGCTGAATGTAGACTCTCCTCTCCCCAATTAGTTTTGAATAATATTTGCAATATGTCTTTTTTCTTATTCTAAAATTCTTTTTGGACCAAACAATTTCATTTCTATATATTTCATAATTTTTTTTTGAAAAATAGAAAACATTTGTTCCTATTAAGCATACCTAACTTTCTCTTTGAATCTGTTTCTTTTTAGGAAAAACGTGTGTGAAACGAAAACCACCAAAGAATGGAGGAGTCGCCTGTAGTGAAAGTGACATCTTCTTACTGAGCTGTTCTGCTTTTTGCAATATTAAATATGATTTTGTTACAACAGCAGAAAAGTCATATGTATGCATGCTAAATGGGGAATGGTCTCCTCCTGAACTCTGGCCTGATTGTTCATGTAAGTTTTCTGAACTTTCAATCTTGAAAAAGATTTTAAGTGTATGTTATGGATCATATTGGATTAAATGCTTTTTTCTGAATAAGATTTTGCCCAAAATTTTAATTCTTCTAAAATTAATATAATTTTTTTATGTGCTAATTGGAAATAGATTTTCCCATGAATTTTTTATACTTTTATAGTTTACAATATTAAACTCATAAAACATAGGCTACCTGTTTGAAATCGCACTTGAAGTATCATGTATGAGTGGGTACCTCAAAGTTCTTGGCCTGATTCACTTCCCGTAATCTGACCAAATGACTAGACATTAGATTTTTGTTTTGGAACGGCTCCTAAGTTAGGCCAAGAAATTTTCAACACATTCTCATATATTATATATATTATATTATATTATACTATATTATATTAATTATATTATATATAAGCCTTATTTGTTTTGATTTTAAGTTACATTTTTATCACAATAAAAGATGTGGTTGTTTTGTAGAGTTTTGGACACATTGCATTTCATGCCATTAAGATATCTGTCTATCAGTTTTCTTTAATGTATTGAAAATGTTTTAAAGCTTGGACATGTAGATTGTGAGACTTCCCTCCTGACTCTAGTCTTAACATTCTTAGTGAAATAATAAGACTTTTATAATCATAATATTGAATTATTTTTTGGATGGCCTTCTGCTATGTATATAATAAACTGAAACATCTTGTCTTTATCCATAGTTCTTTTTAAAACCATGTTGTTTTGAACCTCTGAATGTGTTCTCATTGTATGTTTAATTCTTTGTTTGTGAATTATGATTGGTCATTGAAGTGCATGGTATTTAATTAAAAACACTGTTGAATTATTACTATATTAAGATGTTTACCTGAGATAACCACTACTCAAAAACCAGATGATTATTATGATGACTGGGAAATTGGATGTTTATAAAACTTAAGTATTGCCTGATATCATGACTTTTTATGATTGAGAATGTATTTTTGCCCTTGGTCATAATTTCTATGTTTATGATTCTTGGTCATCTACACTTCCATTGTTCCATGGGATTATTGTAAATTTAAGCAAGCTTTTATTACATATTGAAAAGGAAATCTAAAAACAGTTTAACATATTTTGTCATTTTTAGTCATCCATACTTGAGCTGTTCCATGAAATGCTCAAAGTAGGCTTTCATCACATATCTGTAAGGAAAGCTAAAATATAGTGTGACATGTGTTAAGTGATTGTCTTTGAAACTATAAATAGTCACAAGAGGACATACCAGTATCTGATTATAAAGTTGCTACAATTTGTGATGAGCTATAGTTTGTTTTTGGTAGTTGCACATAAAACAAGTGACATTGGGTGATTGTGCTTAAAAGAGGATTAAAAACATGTTTTTTGCATTAGACAATGGCTTTTGTATATGTGTGTGAGGACATAGACTGTATAGTGACTGGTAGTTTCACACCTTAAGCAATCATCATGACTCATGGTCTGTTGATTGCTTAAGGTGTGAAACAGCCACCATTATATAGTGATGATTTCTATGTTCATACTGTTTATACCTACAAATGCTCTATACCTGATTTTGACACTCTTTTCATAAATATAGCACATTTTAAACAATGATACACAAACACATATATATAATACCCCATTCCAACAATATGACTCAGAGTTTTATGCACTAAGTAATCATCATGTATATACTTAATAGCTCTGTTATATTGCATTGAGGACTATTTTATTTACATTATGGATATATGTATGTATGTGAATACTTGCATGTACATTTATTTATATTTATTTGATTATATATATTTATTATGAATATATCACTAAGAGTTAACATAATGTATTGTATTTGTTTTATTATATAGTGACATGAATAATTCTACATTCTAATCTATTTAAATTTAAACATAACATTTCTCTGTTTTTATGATTTGGTAATAATTTTCAAAACTGGAGGAACTCTTTTAGAGTTGTAATGTTTATTTTGTTATCTTTGACTATTAGTGCATTATCCCCAGTTTCTTTATTATTATTTATATTCAAAGGTTTTTTTAATAACATTTGATGTGATTTTAATTCTTTTACATTTTCTTATTTATTAATTGTAAAGTAATGTATTTCAAATTTGTTGCAAAAACGTTTTCAATTATAATGTTCTTTTGTTTTGTTTACTACTAGTCAATTTACTTTTATTATTTATCTTTCAATTATTTTTAAAATAATAATAATAATAATAATAATAATAAAATATTCTAATATATTTAATAATAATTTTATAATTTTTATTTTATTTTATTATTATTTAAAAAATATATATAGCAATATATTGGCACATATGAACTGTTTACTCCGATATTCAATGTATAAAAAAAATGTTTTTTTAAGTGTATAGGGAGCATTGCGTAGAAGTAGTATCTTTGTTGCTTGTCTGCTGCAACTTAGTTTTAAGGCTAATGGGCAAAACTGGCCTTCACCCATCCTTTAAATCTCTCACATGTTAAAGGTGGGCTGTTGGCCTTGGACTTGGAGATGAGATAAATGCTGCCAAGCTATCTACAATTCCACAGAATGGATTATATATATATATATATATAGCCATCAGACCTCATACCTTTATGAATATTGTGTGGTCCACCACACACTACCCAATGTATTTAAGGTCCTGGAGAAGTCAAACTCTGTGATAATATGATGTGCGATCATCACAAACACCTAACATGTGGCACACAGTGCACCTGTATAGGACTATGTTGTTTTGATGGAGAGAGTGTGCTTTGTGCCACACAAACAACTGGCCACTTTAAACAAATCTTAGTGCAGGTTGATCAGTAGCTGGATGCCTAATAGTTCAACACAAATACATGCAGAACAGAAATTCCATGGCAAGGAAGAGATAGCAACAGGACAGGTGGATGATGCTACTGGCAGTCTTTAGCTTGAATTTCACACATTGAGCAGCACAAAATTGGACACTGTTGTATTCGTGTCCTCCTCTCATAACAAAGCAGCCCTATTTAAGGATGGTACTGGTTTCCTCTTATGAGGAAGGGTTAATAAAAGGCGACCTAAAAATTGCATGTCTGAGCATGACCCTGTCATGAGGTGCATATGGCTGGACATCCAACTTGTGCTCCCAAAATTTCAGAAAATCAAAATTTAATGAAACAAATGTATTCATAGCATCTTGGAATGTAAGGACTATTCAGGACAATAAGAAAAACCCTGAATGTAGAATAGCAATTATTGCACAAGTACTTAAACAGAACAACATCAGTATTGATGCTCTATCAGAAACCAGACTTCCAGACAGAAGGCAACTTAAAGAAATGGAAGGTGGTTACTCATTCTTCTGGGTAGGATGACCTGAATCTGTGAAATGAGAATCTGGTGTAGGATTTGCTATCAGAAATGATCTTGTGTCATGAGGGGAGTCACTTCTAGTTGGTATTTCTGACAGGCTAATATCTTTTTACTTACCTACCAGTAAGAATAAGCATGCCACTTTAATTAGTTGTTATGTCCTTACCATAGACTCTACTCAAGACGTAAAAGAATACTTTTACTGCAACCTTTGTGAACTTCTAAGGTGGACGTCATTTCATGACAAACTTTATGTGATGGGGGACTTCAATGCTCATGTTGGATATGACATACTATCCTGGGGTAAAGTCATTGGAAAATATGGTGTCGGCAAATCAAATTCTAATGGCATATTGCTGCTGTCTATTTGCAGTAAATTCGATCTTGTAATCACCAACACAATTTTCCAACAACCAACTAGTTTCAAAACTACATGGCAACATCTTAGATCAGGGCATGACCATCTCATTGACTACATCATCGTTCATGGTCGTGATCACCATGACATAAACCCTACGCGATGACTAGCAATCAGTCAATGTTGGTCAGATCACAAAATTGTTTGCTCACATACGGCAATGCATTTGAAGAAGCCTTTTAGACAGAATAGAGCAAAACCACCAAAGAAGGTAGATATAACAAAGCTGAAAAAAAGAGAAACATTAAACTCTTTCCAAACATTGTGTGACTCAAAACTTTCATCTCTTGATGTAGATAATGAAGTTGAATTGGCATGGTCTACCTTACAAAAAATACTGTATGACAGCAAAAGAAACACTCGGGAAACATCAAGATTGGTTTGATTCAAACGATCCTGAAATTAAATCTCTCCTTAAAAACATGCATAAATGTCATCAGGTCTGGATGGCAGACAAAGCATGCCTATCAAAGAAACGAGGCTTTAAATCAGCCAAGGGAAAGTTTCAAGCAAAACTGAGGGAGATGAAGAAGGGCTGGTGGACAGCAAAGGCTAAAGCTTTGCAGTAGGCTGCTGACAGATGTGGCTTTAAATTATTCTACCAAAACTTGAAGGGTTTTTTTGGGCTCATTTCCAGCGGTCTATCACCAAACTTTTCTTCAGATAACACTCTTTTGACAAACAAACACCACATTATCAAATGGTGGGCATGGTCCTAAATCAGGATTTGTCTGTTGATGCTGAAGTAATAAACAGTCTTCCTCAAAGACCTGTTGTTTCTGCTAACCATTCAACCCTCAAGCTCAAAAAGTCATCAAACAGTTTTTGAATGGAAAGCCCCTGGCGAAGATGGAATTCCAGCTGAAATATACAAATGTGGCACCAATCTTTTGACATGCAAAATTTGTGAATTTTTCAACCTGGTGTAAGAAAAGGGAGAAGTGCCACAACAATATAAGGATGCTTCAATTGTCCATTTGTATAAGCGAAAGGGAACAGGTGTGAATGTGACAACCTTCTTTCATTTGCTGACAAAATCCTTGCTTGTATAATCCTGAACAAGCTTAATGAATTTGTCTCAGAATTGGCATTACCAGAGACCAAGTGCAGTTTTTGATCTGGTAAAGGAACTGTGGGTATGATCTTTAGTCTCTGGCAGGCTCAGGAGAAGGCACGAGAACAAAACAAGGATCTATTTGTTGTTTTTGTAGATTTCACAAAGCCTTTCAATACTGTGTCTCAAACTGCTCTTTGGAAAGTTTTGTCAAAATTAGGTGTTCCAGAAAAAATACTCCATATTATTATCTCCTTTCATGAAGGAATGAAAGCTTTTGTAAGGTCGGGAAGTGAGCAATCAAATGCCTTTTTTGTCTCCAACAATACAAAGCAAGGTTGTGTACTTGTCCCTCTTCTCTTTACACTTTTCTTTTCTGCTATGCTTGAAAAAGCATTCTCTGACTTAAGTGAAGGAGTCAATGTTGAATTCAGAACAAGTGGAGATCTATACAATCAGCAACCTTTTAAAGCAAAATCAAAACTTGGTCTGCAGCTGGTATGCAATCTTCTCTTTGCAGATGATACAGTTCTATTAGCACACAGTCAAGAAGACATCCAAATTATCCTTGATAAATTGTCTGAAACAGTGAAAGCATTTGGACTCATTATCAACATAAAGACTGAGCTAATGTGCCAGCCAGTACCAGGCAATCCATCTCTCACAAGTCCTTCCATATTCATTGATGGTACGACATTAAAAACTGTTGAGGCATTCACATATCTTGGATCAACAGTCTCTTCTGATGGAAAATGGACAGAAAAATCCAATCCAGAATAGCCAAAAGCCAGCACAGCATTCAGTAATCTTAAACATAGGTTATGGAACATCAAAGACGCTGTTTCTCAGAGTAAAGATCGACATATACAGATCAGTTGTTCTCTCAACCCTTCTGTATGGTGCTAAAACTTGGACTCTGTACCAGAAGCACATAAATCAACTTGATGCCTTTTACATGCACTGTCTTTCTGCCATTTATGATATAAAATGGGATAACAGGGTCACGAATAATGCAATATTGAAGAAATGTAACATCATCACAGGCATTGAAATCATTCTAGCAAAGATACAACTTAGGTGGGCCGGTCATGTTGTGAGAATGGATGAGCATAGGATTCTAAAAACGGTGCTGTATGGACAACTACCAAACTCCAAGCATTCAGCTAGACATCCACACTTAACACTACAAAGACAAATTGAAAGAAACATCTCAACTTTGATCTGAAAACTTGGGAAACCCAAGTATCAAACCAAAAGGAGTGACATAAGACATGTTTCATTAAGTTAAAGGGTTTAGAAGACAGTATACTAAAGCATTGTGAACAGCTTCATCAAGCTCTGAAGCAGAGATGCCATCAAAATCCTGCTTTAACATATTTCATCTATCAGTGTGGCTTTGTCATCTGCAGCAAGGCTGGGCTAGTATTACACTTAAGAAAGCACAAATGAAATGTGTTTTTCCATTACCTGATATTCTTCACAAAAGCCCCTACTAGCATGCATAAGTGTATGATGAAAGGCACCATCCACTGTTGATGCTCATTTATCATTTATATATATATATATATATGTTTAACTTAAACAAACTTGTTCGTTTGTTTAGGGACATGTTTATCTAAAAAAGTCAATCTTAGATGATGACAATCAAAGGAGGACTAACTAAACTACCTTAAATAATCACAGGAGGAGAAAGAAGAAAGAAGAACAATGTGAAAATAGTTGCCGACATGGGAGTGGGGAGAAGCAAAGAATGAATACATGATAAACAGATTTTTTTATAAAGAAAAGATGACACTACTCTAACTAAACATAAGAGAGGAAAGAATAAATGACTACAGTTTGAGGCATATAATTATGGTGTTTATAACACTTTTAAGGGTATGAGAATTTACAAATAACATTGGCTTCTCTTGCTATCTTAAAATTAATATTTTACTTTTGTTCTTTATTAATTCCTGTTACTGATATTTGAACATTTATGCTCCAAAGTAAGTAATGACTATATTTTTTCTTCTTTTGTATCATAACAGATGAGCATATCCCTGGTTCAGCTGCTATGCATGGCCAAATAGAATATTATTATTATTATGGGGATTGCAATACAGCTAAGAAACATATTGCAAAGAAGTTCCAGGAAAAATTAAAAAATGAAATGCGAGATCATTGCAAGGATGTGACATGCAGTATTGAAAACATTGAAGTTAAATAAAACATTTCTATAAAAGATACATACATAAAACAAGATGTTCTTCCAGTGAACATTCAAACTGTAGAACGATTTCATCATAGCAAGAGAGATGCAAACCAGCAACGGGTTTTGACTATAAGTTTCAAATTCAAGATGACTGATGACAATGTGACAACAAAGACTCAGCAATACCAACTGCGTAGAAAGATTGGAAGACTTTGGATGAATATATCAAAAAATCAAACTATGAATATTACCATTGATGCTTCCACAGGAATCGGTAATATTAGTGTCAAAATGTATCATTTTGTCAGTATAGAGATTGAATCAGACTGTGAAAAGAAAGGCATGGTAACTGTTGACAGTGTGGGTGTAAAGAAATGCTGTAAGTTTTACATTAACTTTTTCATTTAAACAAGAATTAATTTTTTTTATATTGATAGATTTTTATTAGATTTAAATTGGGATTCTAAGAAATTAACCTTTTTTTTGATTGAACTATATGAAAATATTTCTCTCTTTATATTATATATTTGTAAGCTATTTTCTCTTTTGAGAGTTAGATTTTTTTTTCATCAACTTTCATTTATTTTCAATTAATAGCTTTCTTAATGTTTTCAATCTCTCATCTTTTTATGAAGAAAGTTTTAGAAAGAAAGATTTTCTTATTTTAAGACACTGTTTATTTTGTATGCCTATTTTCACCATATTTCCAACAAAAGAATAAACATAATTGTTTTTATTCAAATTTTAAACACTTAAATATCAACAAAATTCAGTGTTAGTTGTTGATCAAATATTGATTCCCCTTTATTCAGAATTATCATCTTTATATCTTTTTAATAAACAATGTCTGTGAAGCACTTTCTTATAATATTTCACCAGGCCAAGATATTTATTTCCTATTTAACAAAAATCAATCACGGTAAATTTTACCAGAAACTGCTATAAAATGAATTATGCAAAATTATGCTTGTCTTATTTTCTTTTTTTTTTATCCTTCAAAATCAGTAAACTGCCCAGTTGGCTTTTATTATATCAACTCTACATGTGAGAAATGTCCTCTAGGCTACTACCAAGATACTGAAGGGCAGACCAGTTGTATCAAGTGTCCACCATCTACCAGTACATTGACAATCCAGTCTAAGGAGAAATCAGACTGTTCGATGTAAGTGCTATTTTGTAGCTCTCTTGTCATATATATATATATATATATATATATATATATATATATATATATATTTTTTTTTCGTTCCCAGGTTCTTAAAACTTTTTTTCTCATTCTCTTTCACTGCCAATGATAATGCTACTAAGATACAAGGGGGTGTTGGCAGTGAAAGAGAATGAGAAAACTTTGAAAACTGGAAATGTAAACAGAAAAAAAGTCCTGTTCAAAACAGCTTTAAAAAATAAAAAACTGCCAAGTTAACTTTAATAATATTTTGTATCAGAAATGCACCATATTCTAGATATTTATTTCACTTGTACATCTTTTATACATTTTGATCTTTGTTATTTATTTAATATGCTAAAGGAAATTTGCTATGAGTCTTTATTGTTTCTCTAAAGGTTGTTAGATTCATAGTGGAGTAATGGGTAGTGAGTCAGATTGAGGAAATGGAGAGCCGAGTTTGAATTCCAGTTGAATCCATTTCATTCACTTATGTGCTAATGCCCTTGGGAATGGTATAAATCCATCTCTCAGCTATAGGTGAATAGCAGGACAGATTGGGCCCTATAGCTGGCAACCACTCTATAAGGAAAACTTAATTCAAATTAAGCTGTGTTGCACAGGAAACATCACTGCTGCTGTGACTGCATTAGATGTGGTGGCTCTACAAAATTAAGGGGTTATGGAATTTGTGATTGTGAAAAGTTGTCATAACATTTTTTATTATGTTCTACTTGAATCATTTTTATGAAGGAAATCAATTTTTATAGTTCAGTAGTTCTATATCAAAAATTGTTTCTCTTTCTTCAATATTTTTTCATCTTAAAAAGTGATTTATTTAATGGTCTCTTCATAGAGTTGCTTTCATTTGAACCTGTGTTAAGATCAGCATTTTAATCAAATGTTTTTGTTTATATTAATGTCCACCAAATACAAAGATCAAGATTTTTCAAGGTAGAGGGTTACTGAATGAGGTAATGTGATATGAATGTAAGAAGAAGTGGTAGGAAGTGAAGATTATTAGGATAAGGAGGATATATAACAATTGGCTCTTGATTTGAAGTGTATTCAGGGAAGCATCTACATGGGAGTCTTTTCCACAATGTGGCAGTTCTTTAGAAAAAGCAGTATGGACAGAATTTTCTCCTTACAGAGAAAATGAGGGCAATTGGAGGCCAATTAAACATTTGCTTTTTTATGTTTTACAATTTATGAGTCATAAATGTTATAATCATAAAAGCTATTAAGTCATTTTTTTTTTAATGACTACTTTTTGTTTTTTTCATTCAGGTGACATTTGAGTATTGACCATATATTTAAAAAAAAAATGAATTTTTCTCTTTTTGTTAGACTTTTGTAAACCTGGCACCTATTCTTCAAATGGTTTTGCCCCATGTGAAGAATGTGAGATTTCAACCTATCAAGATAAATCTAATTCCACATCCTGTGTAAAGTGTCCTGATGGTCAGGTCACTTCAAAGACAGGATCTACCAGAAAGTCTGACTGCAGCAGTAAGTTTGTTTTCTTTAAGCATCTAGGCATTTCATAGTATATTTGATAAATTCATAAAGCTTATTTTTCAGAAAAATAAACCATATAACAGTAATATGATGCTAAATGAGTGTTAATACATTTTTGTGAAGCAAGTAAACAAGTTTTCAAAACTCAAAGTAGACTGTTTTTGCATATGATTTTTTTTTTTAAATTGATGCCTTACTTCACAAAAAGTCTTTGTGTTAGAATATTGTCTATGTCTGTTTATGATGAGTTTTCTCATTTAAAAAGTGGAAAAACATGAAAATAGGATGTATGTCAACTTATACTCATTTTGCCTCATGGTTGCAGATTTCCTGCTGGTGTCAGAGGTCAGGGTTCAAGCAGAAGTAAATACCAGAATTGTCAAATACTGACTTTCAAGATATTTGCTACTTTAAATATTGGTGCAACACCATCATTTGACTTTGTACACTACTTATTAAACTTATTAAATATGAATAAAAATGAAGGCAGAAACTATAATTTATTGCTTATAAAAATTTTCTTTTTGAATGTCAGCCATTGTATTATTAAAACTTATGAGACTTGTGTCAAATTTTAATAAGAAGTTAACACACTTAAGTATATGTGATATTTTTTTAAGTTTGTGATAGATAAGGTCTACTGCTCAAGCATATAACTTGTTGATTAATACACAATCATTGATTGAAGAAGGGTTTGGTTTGACACCTGATTATTCATTCACACTATTTCATTCTCACTAAATTAATGTAGATTAAAAATTCACACCAGTAATTGAACTTTGTGATTCAACTCATTTTAGTCTTGACTTTAATGTTTGGTCAGTTATAGAATATTATTTTGAAAGAATTCTTTAACATTGGATTGAGTTAACTTGAGCTTATCAAAATTTTTTTTAATTTGTAAAGTTTCACTTGGATCCTTCACCTATTAATACCAGAAACTTGCTAGCCAATTATTATTCAAATAATAGATATATATCTATTGTGCACATGCTTTCATTTCAGTTTCATGCTCTCCTGGAAGCTACAACAATAAGACTGGCCTCCAGCCTTGTATATTATGTCCTATACATACATACCAACCAAATGAAGGAGCTACTGAATGCTATTTATGCCCTCGCAATAGCAAAAGCAAAAAACCTGGAGCCAAATCTTTTGAGGATTGTTTATGTAAGTTACACACTTTTACTATATTTTCTTTTATAAAGAGGAATTTATACATTTTTATGACATTATAAAAAGAAAATAACTTCATACTACAATATAATGCTAAAATTTAGATGTTATATAAACATACCAATATGACATACACATGCATTTTACAATAGGATGGGTAAAAGTTCTTGGCTTAATCTAATTCCCAAAATCTGACTAAATGACTAAACATAAATTCTTTTTGTTCTTTTTGCTCAGGCTGAGACCTTTACAGCACCTGTTCATTATCTATATTCATTCTTCACTAGGGCCTCCTTTATTATATTTCTTCTGTCAGCATAGTAAATATATTTCTTCTGTCAGCATAGTAAATATATTTCTTCTGTCAGCATAGTAAATATATTTCTTCTGTCAGCATAGTAAATATATTTCTTCTGTCAGCATAGTAAATATATTTCTTCTGTCAGCATAGTAAATATATTTCTTCTGTCAGCATAGTAAATATATTTCTTCTGTCAGCATAGTAAATATATTTCTTCTGTCAGCATAGTAAATATATACTACTAAGACTAGTTTTACTAATATTACTGTGTAACAAAAACAGGACAAAATTTCTGATATTTTTCCAGTTTGTGCAAACACTTTTTTGTGCTTTTTTTCAACTGTGTATTTTATTTGACCTTTGAATGCCATCAAATTTCTCTCCTTCTGAAATAAACCCCTTTCAAAATTACATAATTGCTGCAATTTTTATTTGCATATTTTTACATGAAAATTGTTTGGTATTCTCTTCCCACTCACAATTTCCTGGCATTCTGATAAAGTCAGCTGTAATTTTCTTATGGAAACACATTTACAATTTGATGACAACTTGTAGTGTTATAATACAGTGTTTGTGTGTATGTGTAAAAGGTGTGTCTATAAAGTACAGTGCCATTAAATTAGTATTGGTGACTTAGTCTCTTTCAAGGTACACTCCTCTTGAGATCTTCCATTTCTATCAGCATTCTTTTCACTTTTCAAAACAGTCAGCAAAATTCTCAGCTGCTTTCTTATATTAAAGCTTGTCTATGGTGTATCAATGACATTTTGCACTTTGGGAAAAGTCAAGTTAGAGAGAGACTAATCTGGGCTGGGGGGATATTTGGGTGATAAAATTTTGGATAAAAAATAACCTTGTACAAGACATGAAGAATTTGGTCATTGTGAATGCCACAGTTGCACAGTAAATAAGCTCATTCACTAGTGTCTCATTGTTGAGTAACCTCATAGGAGAGTGTCTGCTCATGCATACAAAATTAGAAGATCATCTCTGATAGCTTGCCAACACACATGAAGAATATGTTTGAGGGGGATAGTCTGGACACATTTTAGCCCACACTCCTTGCCATATATATATATATATATATATGTGTGTGTGTGTGTGTGTGTGTGTGTGTGTGATGTAGGAATTTCTACAAAAGACACGATAAAAATAAATTTAAAATTATTTTTTAAAAATGAAAAATCTTGAAGCTTTTATTTTAGTTTCAATTTCAAGTTAATAGATTAAATGTAATATTTCCAAAAATACTTTGGTGCATTTCAAAAATTAATGTAAATTGACTGGAAGGAGATTTTAAAAAATAATTTTAGCTAAAATAGCTGATTAGTGCCCTATTTTTAGTCATCTTTCACCACAATGGAATTCTCTTTATTAAAAAAACTTCCAAAACTAAAATATACTTTTCTGAAACTTTATTTAAGGAATATTAGTTGATTTAAAGTATAATTAATCTGATTTGAAACAAATATTATTTGCTTTAAGTTTAAAATATTGCAGAAATGCATTTTTTAACCACAGCTACTCTAGAGTAGCTGTGTTTTTTACCCAACAGTAGCTGTTTCGATATACTGACAGCCTAATGATAGATCTAATTTTGTTCTACAGAGAATTTATCTGTAAAACATAATTGAAGAAAATGATGTGAGTGCTTTTTTATTTAATTTTTAAGTGCTCAGTAATTTAAAAATTTAGGAAAATATTCTCTGTAATCTAATGTTTATTGAATTTTAGAACTTTTGGCTTTAAACTTACTATAGTTATCACTGTTATTTTCTGACAATGTCATGTACGCTTGCTCATACTTACAAAAATTGAATTGTTTATACACATACATGGTGTTTTGTAATAAGCTTTTCCATTTATGATTAGTAAATATAGTTTTCAATCAATACTAATATCACCTAAAAGGCTGAAATGAATACAGAATTTTAAAAGATCTAAAACTTAATAAATTTTTCTAATTAAAATTTTAAAAAATGAAAACAATTCTTGTAAAAATTAATTATACATTGAAAATATTTTTTTCTTAAGAAATTTTCTAATTAATTGATGATTTAAATTCTCCAAGGAGTCCTACTTTTAACTAATATAAATATGGCAAGGGTGGAATTTTAATTTCTAGAAATTTCATAAAATTAAGTGAATAGGGGTAACAGATATAAAAAAATATTTTCACCAAAATTTCCTCAAAAAAAAAATTTTCAATAATAATTGCATACATTTGTCAATAAGTCTTGAAAATTTCATTAAAACATGACAATTATTTGATTTTTGCAAGAATTTCCAAAACAATGTTTTTTACTGCAAAAAAGATGCTAAATTGCCTAATACTAATCTTTGGCCCACCTGCTGACGCAAGCAAAACTAGATTTTTTTACTAAAATTTTGAACGTGCTAGAAATCTGACATATTTTATTACTTAACTGTTGAATTAATAAATAAAAAATCCATCCTTTTCTTTAGAAATTGCTTTGTTTATGTTAGGAAACAAAACTGAGCAGATATGTCTATTTTGACAGTCTAAAAAAGATCTCTGTTTAAAGGTAGTATTCAATTTTGCTTGATCATCAACACACTATGTGGCCAAGAAGTCTAAAGCACATTGGATCTAACAATGGTTTCCCCTATGGGTACACAGTTTTTAATCCTGCCAGAGAGTGCATATTTTTCTTTAATAAGGTTTCTTGAATCTTCAGGCTAATAGGTGAAAAAAAAAATATACTGTTTAATAAATGAACAGAGTATCTACTCAAATATGAGTATCCACTAAAAATAATGTTTAAGTAATATATATATATATATATATATATGATATATTAACACTATATATCAGACAAATATCAGGTAATTGAATGACAAAATGGAAAAAAATCCTGTGATGTGTTTTATTCTTCAAAAAGACTTTTCAGATGAAATAATTTTTTTATTGATGGGAACATATATATGTAGAGGGTAGAGAACAAAATGCAAACAAGTGTTTTGCTGAAAATGCATGGCCACTTTAAATTTAAATTTTCTTGTCCGATGTGTCTAGATAAAACAAGCTGCATTTTCACTTGATACCTTATTATAACTGACATTCGTTTGTATTTCATGTCTCCCTGCTACATATATATGATCCCAACATAATTTAGTCTGAAAATATATATATATTGATATAAATATATATGTGTGTGTCTGTTTCTTATATAGAGAGAGTGTGGACATATGAATCAATGCTATATAGTGATTGTCAGTTTTACACTTCAATGCAATCTTCAAACGACGTGTCACTATACCATGCAGTGTTCATTTCTGTGTTTGCACTGTCTATATCTTTAAAACCCTCTATCTCTAATATTGAACACTTTTCTTCCATATAATATAGCAAATTTTAACATATATATGATGGTGAGAAAGAGATAATAGTTTCTGGCCTTCTCAAAACCATTATTTTAATGATATCAGAAACATAGGAATACTAATTTTGAGAAGTAAGTTGGGTACCTTTTGGCTTTTTTCATGTGTGTGTGTGTGTGTGTGTGTGTGTGTGCACGCACACATGCATACACACAAATGTTTATGTATGAAAGATATGCAAATCTTTATATCAGGCTAATAATGTAAAACTGAATAACAAAATGGGAAAACATCCTATGTTACATGTTTCATTCTTCAAAAGTACTTCTTCAGACTAACGAAAGTTTCTATCAATTGAGTCTTATATATATATATATATTTATATGGAAAAGGAGGAGAAATGCAACAAATACTGGTTACAATTTTACATCTCAAAATGCTGAAGATACAGGAATGCTTGTTTAATTGTTTTAACTCCATGCCTCAAAATATTGACTGAAATACATTTAATATTATTGTTGATATTGTTCATAATAAAGAAGAAAGAAAAAAAAACAAAGTAAGTATAAAAGAATGAAATAAAATTAATGTGGGTGGTCAGGCTACATAGATCTGAACTGGAGGTATACTTAACAGGCAATGTATTTCTTGCTTTAATTTTATAAATAATCTTTTAAAAATCTCTAATGGCTTTTATACCCTATTTTTCAAAGAAGACATTTTTATTTCAAATTAATGTTTTCAAATTTCCATTTTAAATAATTTATTCCATACAGTATAAGGATTTTTAGCACAATGTATCAATTGAAAAGGGACAAATTAAATTTAGCCTAGCTAAAGTTGGTGAAAATCAAAGAAAGTAGCAGCCTTAATTTGTCAACTGGAGGATTGGGTGAGGTGTGTGACTGGGGGAGTTTTAAGGAAATATATCAATCAGCATTACTGATCATAAACATAAAATAAAATAAAATAAAAATTCAGACAGAGAGATACATAAATACACTAATAGACATATATACAAACACACACATTATTTTAAAAAAATCATATCTATCTAGAGATTTTTAAAAATACTATATTTTAGTTAGAGTAAAGGAATCATTTTAGCATCTAAATTATACCAGTAATATATTTTGTTAAAGATTGTAATGTGCCTGACAAACATTCATGACCTAGTCGCCACATATATATATATATATATATATATATATATATATATATATATATATATATATATATATGTGTGTGTGTGTATTTATGTTTTCTTCTTCAACAGATGAGGACCATTGCCAAACAAACAAGACATCTAAGCCACATATTTGCTTAAATGGTGGTACATGTCATAACAACTTCGATAATTTTACATGTGAATGCGCTGATGGATTTACTGGCAAGATCTGTGAGGAAAATATCAATGACTGTGATGGACAAGTATGCCATAATGGAGGTACCTGTCTTGATGGAATAAATGATTTTAGCTGCAAGTGTCAGGCTGGCTATACAGGTAAGATATCTATATTTATTTTAATGTTTGTATGTATCTTTCTCTTTCCCCACTTCTTTCTCTCTCTCATATATAAAATTAGATGCATGGGGTTACTAAGTAGTTGAGAGAATATGAGAAAAAAACATTATTAAGGAGTAAGAGCAATAAATGAACAGGAGTTACAAAGACAGAAGAACACATTGTATTGAATTTTTAAAGATCAAAGTTGACTGGAAAACAAGAAGACAGAAGAAAGTTTCACAAGTGATATGTGTAATAGAAGAAACTGTTAGCATACAACTTATGGTTACATCTAGCAAATTTAGTTGTAAAATGATGAAACCTTGCCACCAATCTAGTACTGTGCTTAATTTCATAAAGTCTAGGTACCATAAAGGAAAATAATAGTTTGAGTAATACAAAAATGTGGCAGAAGACCAAAAGTGAGCATAGGAAAGACTGGTTTTCAATCTGTCTTATCTTAAATTTAGCTAGCCACAATTACTGATCCAAACATACCATGGAATACCTTACACCAAAACAACATATTCTTACTTATCATTTTTACTATAGCTAACATAATACCTCAAACCAGATGCCAAGTATCTTGACTGACTGTCCGTCCAGAGGAAAGGTCCAAGAAGAGAAACTCCCTTCCATGCACCTAACTGCAAGCCAACAGACTTATCATGGTTGATCTTGAACCCAGTCACCATCTTGTACCCTCTAATTTCTTTGCTGAAATTGTCAATCCCAGCTCTGCTCAACACAAGAATAGAAACATCATTAGCATAAGTGAAGTACCTGGCTGAGGTGGTAGCACCAGGTAAGGAAATTCCTTGTAGGACTGAATTCATCTTTAAATTGCGAAAGGCTCCAATGCAAAAACATACAGCAAAGGCAAAGGCAGACAACCTTGATGAATGGAGTGAGAGACAATACAAAAGGTTTTGACTGTACTCCATTCACTTCCACCAGTGCACTGGACAGAAATCAGTTCCAGGTGCAAAAGTACACACCTCAAAAGTGGTGGCCACAAAAACTCTCTAGAAAATGATGGTCAACCCTATCAAATGTCTTGGATTGATCTAAACTGACCAGTGCAGATTCGCTGTCAACTTGTTCAATGATCATGTGTACCAAATGAAGTTTGTCCTGAACAGTCCAGCTCTGCACAAGTCTCTTTGTAGCCAATCAGACTAGAGAGGTCAGCCTGTAACTGTCTGGCTAAGATCTTCAACTCCATATTTAACATTGTTAAAAGGCTGTAAATTACCTATTCCATCCGCATTGTTCATGTCCTTGCATAGCAATTTGATGCATTTGAGGTATAGACTCCTGCTTCATCCAGTTGTTGTAAATTAGTTCCAGCAAAGGATAAAGAATGGGCAACTGCCTCAAATAAAGTTTGTAAGGAAGACCATCTAATGCTGGAGTTTTGTCCTGGCCAACTAGCTTCAGTGGTTCCCAGGTTTCTCACTCTTTAATGGACCCTCGCACCCAGCCACTTCAGCTGCCTGGAGGCATGGAAAATCAGCCAAATAGGCATTGAACTGAACAGGGCTTAGACCAGACTCCCTGATGAACAGATCCTGAAAGTAGTCACAAAAAAATCTCATATATGTTTGCATTTGTAGTTACCATCCACTTATCCATCAATGTGATGCATACAATGTTGATTGAATGCATTCTGAATGTCCTCTGCACAAAATTCAGCAGCCATATTTGTTGCCTTGGAAGGCATTCTTTTTAACCTAGCCCTAACTACCAGAGCTTGAGCCTTCTTGATAAGCAAGGAAGCCTCCTCTGTCCTAGCTAAGGCTACTTCCTCACTATCACAGGATTTGATCGCCTGATTTATTTTGCCTCACATGCCATTTGTACTGCTAATCTAACTAGGTTGAGTTGTCAACAATAGTCAGCAGCAAACTACCTAATAGTGGATTTTAAATTACCCCACCACTTATTAAACCACAGCCCCTGTCAATTCCCACTGTAACATTAGTTGTACCTGCTCCTGGAAATCTTGCTCACCAAATAATGATGTGTTCAATTTCCAGTATCCAGCCATCCTAACCTTAGTCTTATTTAAGTTTACATGAACCTGGACAATCCCATGATCCATGTAAACCATTAAATGAAAACTTGGACAACCTAAGAGCCTTACATCAACTCGATCTTCAGACGACAAAGTGGAAAAATACTGTGATGTGTTTCAATCTTCAAAAGTACTTTCAGATTTTTTATGTTTTCCTTCAGTGTTTCTCTAAGTTTCTCAACATTCTTGATTTTTTTAAAGCTAGGCTTTAATCTTTGTTTTTTGATTTTCTCCATGTAGCTGACCAAAGAATTGCCTTTGGAAAAGGTAGAGGCAGAGGGGCAGTTTTTGCCTTTATCTGTGGGAGCTTCCAAGGACAGAGGTCCCACTGTCTGGAGCTTCCCTTTGGTTTTACCAATGACATACTATTCCTACTTTTCCTTCTCTTCAACTGCACAAGCAGTGGGCATAGGCTTTTCAAGGAATGGGAGCTACTAAATGGACCCAACCGGGGCTTTTACCACACTGGTCCTGGTTGCTGACATGCCCATTACAGGTGAGACAGAAATAACAGACTTGGTCAAAGGGGCACTTGGGTTGGCTGGGCCCAGAACTCCAGAGGCCTCTTTCTGTGGGCATGAAGAGAATAGGTGACCAGCCTCTCCACACTTCTAGCAGGTTGGTTTATGGCCGGTCATAATGACCTGCATTTTCTGGCCCTCTACATACAGGCAGTTGGGAATGGAGATGAAGGCTTTACAGCATATTATTAATTTGAAATTCAATCCCCAGTTCAGGTCATTGGAGGAAGCACTGAGTATTTGTGTAAATTGAGCCAGATAAGCAGCCAAGTGCTCCCATAAGACCTGAGGAAAAACCTCAAATACTGATACAGGGTGCTCAGCTTGCCCTCATATTCAATTCTTAGTATGAGGCCTTTTGTTATAAGATCTCAACTGAAGGTGTCCTCACAGTTGGCCAATGTGGGTAATAGTACATCCAACATGAAATATTCTTTGCCTCTTATGATTCTTTGGGGTTTAACTCCCAAGGATGATGTGGATTTAATAACTGAGTTTTTTGTGGAGTAACAAATTTTGCACAAACACTTTTTGACCACAAAGACTGACACAGTTCTTTTCTCCACCATCTATAATTACTGAAGGTATACCAAGAGCCCATCTTCTTTGATAAGAAGTGTGTAGCTCTTGGCTCTCTCCAGGAACTCCAGCATGTTGATGATGCACATTGGTGGGGACTTTCAGCAAGAGGGAAAATCCCTGGCCACTACATTGTTGTCTTTGTTTTTACTGTTATTGTTGATACCATTTATCTTTTTTGGCCTCCATACATTTTCATCATTGTTATTTTTTTAACAGCTTCATTCTCAGCAATCACTGTTGCTTGAGTTTTAGTGGTTTTTATCAGGGGTGGATGGGCAGTCTTTCTTCTTCTACCCAAACAGGTCTTTTTTAAATGACTGATGTTTATCAACCAACAATTTTAGCTTACTTTTTAAATTAATTTTTCTTTTTTTTAACAAAAATAGGGAATTTTCTTTAAAAGAGAAAAATTAAACCAGAAAAATAAGGAAAAACCAAAATAATATCTTAAACAGATACACAAAATAAAAAACAAATTTAACAAGACAAACGAAAAATAAAACAAAAAGACCAGCTAGTTTAACAAAATGGTTTGATGTGAAGACTTTAAAGTTAACTTAAAAAGATACACAAATTAAAATAACATAATCCTACAAAGAGAAGGAAAAGAATAATAAATTTATCTATGTAGAAATAAGAATAAAAATACAGACAAAAAAGTTTGATGTGTAAACTAAAAAAGAATAAATTTACTCAAACAACACAATTAAATAAAGCAACATAAGAAGGTTTTTATTTTAATTCTAAATTAGAACAGCAAAATAAAACAAATTATAAAAAAAAGAAAATTAAAAAGAGATGTGTAAAAAGTAAGACTTGCAAGTTAAAAAAAATGGCTGACAAAGAAAAAAGAAAAGCAAACAGATTAAACAATGGAAAAGAAAAGTTACACTAGAAAATAAAAAATTGCCTTATTGCTGGAAATTAAAGGTGAAAAAAAATGTTTACTTTGGACACCCAAAACAATGAATGAAGTAACACATACAAAATTAAACCACAAAGAGTAAGCAAAAAGAGAAGTTATATGAGACAAAAAAAAAGTAAAAAATGAAATTACTGCTGGGAAAGGATTGAAAAATAAATGATACACTGAAAATTCAATATAATTTACACAAAAAATAAATTATTAGTCTAGTGAAAATAGATGTAAAAAACGGTGAGGGTGAAAAAATTAACTGAAAAAGAAAATTCAAAAAACTTTCACAAAAAAGTCAATTAATGGTAAACTTAATGGAAAATTTGACAGTCTTTCAAGGACACAAAAACAAATGTACATTCCACTTGCTAGAGCAACAAAAATACATCCAATGCATGGTAAGACTTAAATTTGTAACAATGAACAATCTGAGTACAAAAGTATCACAGAGGAAAGTTCATCAGAACTATTACCATGAAAATATTTATAGAAAAAGTACAGGGTAGCTAATATAATGACATAATATAAAATAATAGCCATTAATTTTTTAGAAACTGTTCTGTTTACATATCAGATACAAAACTGAGCAGTTATGCCTTTCAAGAAATCTGGATGAGTGTGTGTACTTTAAAGGCAAATAGGATCATGCTTGATTGTGAAACTCTTCATAGCTAAGCACTTAAAGCACACCACATTTAATGGTGCTTTCTCCTATGAAGGAGGATAAAAGTTTGACTCCTGCCAGAGAGCACATTTTCTTTAATAAGTTTTCTCAAGTGTGCAGGCTTTAGACAAAATAAATTCTGTTTAAAGTAAAATGGAGTATCTACTCAAATAAGGACATCCACTAAAAATAATTAATAACTAATAATAAAATAAAATAATGAATACAGAGTGTGATGGATAAATTCTTGTCTAAATTACACAAAAATTAAAATAACACTGACATCTCATTTTAACAGATATATCTACCAAAGGGGTGGTTGCAGAAATTATCTGACAGCCATGACTGGGTTGTCCTACTTGTGTGGTATGATGCAGAGTACTGTTGCCAGACATAGGGTCTTCTAGCATCCACCCTCTTGACCCAGAGCAGCACTACCTTCACAAGACACTTGATGTAGGCCTCCATGTTGAATCTGAGGCCCTGTGAGGAGAAGAATGGAGGCATAATGTTGCTATCACTAGTGATCACTGTAAATACCATGATGTTGACTGCATATTTGGTTTTCATCACCCTCAGTACATCTTTTGTGGACACAGCAAGCCAATGGTTGTTCTGTGTGTTCATTATGTTAGCAGAAATTTTTCTCATCTAATTTAATTGTGACTCTGTAGATTATGTTATTAACATTTAAATTATTACAACCATAGAACATTCTTCAGTTTAGAGAAATGCAAAAATAGTACTGCCAAATTGAGGTACATATGGACAGTTAAAGAATAAAAACATGTCCATTGACAGAATGGAATATCATTAAAAAGGTACAGAGCTATAATGTGGTTGAGGTATACTGCAGGCCATGTCAAGAAGAAAAATTGGACATAGCCATCTTTCTGATCTAGATGAATTTATTCTATAAAAGATCTGAAATATCAACAATTTGTAAGGGCAAAAGAAAATATCTGTTAACACAGCTGTTGCCAGATTAATGGTTTGACCATTTTGAGATCTTGATACATAGAATGTATTGATTGGAGCATAAAGTAAAATTGTTTTTAAACATCTACTGCTCGTTAATGAAATTATAGTAGTAAGTAAGCAAGTATTTTACATCTTAAACTGGATATCTCTCTCTCTGAATATATATATATATATATATAAAATAAGTGTTTAAAAAGTTCTCTGGCTCCCACAAAAAGTGCATATCGCACAGTGACTCACTCTTAAAGCTATATATATATATAGAGAGAGAGAGAGAGAGAAAGAGAGAGAGAGAGAACAGTTTGTTTACCATTTAAATATGACTTTCACATACTCAAATATACTATGCTTTAAATACACACCAAACATAGTTAAACTTTATCAATAACAGTTAAAAAGGAAAAATGGGGAAAAAGTTTAAAATTAGGGACCATCCTTATTTCTGAAATGAAAATTACAACTTTCTCAAAAGTAACTTTTCTTGCTTTTTGTTGGAAAATCCTTCAATGAAAAATATTTCATCTGTCAATTATTGCTCTATAGACAGTATGGCAAGATTTCTCATCTACCAGGTGCTCATAGTAGAGCTTAAGTAATTCTTGATCAGTTTTAGTTTCAAAAAACTTCTCTCACAGGTAGCAACACTAACAGCAATTCTGTGGAAAATCTGCCACATTGTTACTATATTTGCTTCCCAATGTTATACTTTTGAATAAACAGCAAATGTTCAAGGGGACCTTCTTTCCATGTCTGTATTCTGTCTTTAAATAGCAACAACAGCAATGAAATTTTGAAGTCTTTTTCTTTCAAAGAGGAACTCCTCTTTATCAATGTCATTGTGATTTTCATTTATTTGACACACATGTTTATCATCCAAAAGATTGAATGGGGTAAGGAAGGCATATTTCTCAGCCAGTTCATGATGTTGAAATCTAAATGCTATTTTTTGGATTCCTCAGTCCAGTGTTCATACAAGGATAAAATGTCCTCGCACAAAATATTAGTAAAAGTTCATTTACTACTTTACTCACTTCTGGCATTGTTCAAAGTAATAAGAGAAATAGCTGAAGTAGTTTTTTTCTGCTTGAGGAGAGAGGAGCATTTAAGTCTTACAGAGTGATTAATAGCCCATAATTGTTCGGCCAATATATATGCCATAGTTTAAGTCACTTGAAATTGAAAACACCCTTCAACTGTGAGTTCTGTCCCAACATTAAAACCATTATTATTTCAATACAGCCTATTCAGGCTTATAGTCTACAAAAGTGCTGGTACCATAAAAGTGCTGCCCAGGGTGGACTGCCCCACCTTTAGCTATGCCACTGCTTTTGTCATATATTAAATCAAATCTTTATTGATAGAAATAGTTTACTTGAATAAATATAAAATGAAATACTTCACTTGTGCTTTATATATATATATATATATATATAACAAAAAAATATCTACATATTTCTTTATTTTTATCAGTGTTCATAGATGAATATCTTCTGTTTGATAAGTATATTAAGAATGTTGTTATAGCATATAATTCACACCAGGAAATACCAGAGGTCTGAATGAAATTTAATGTCTGTCAGGAATGTTTGATCTAAGAGGACTTGACCTGTTGTAACCCCAATATGTATTGGGTTCACCCTTAGAGATACCAAATTAATCTTTGTATTCAATGTCGCCTCAGAAATTGAAAAGACCTAGAAGCCTTGACGGTACCCCAAGTGCAGATGGAGATCTCAAAAGATGTCAATGGGTGCGCCAGCATAAACAGGAAATGGACAAGATAACTTAAGACAGGAAGTTATATAAATATCGAACCAATGAGAGGAAAGCCAGTGGACTTCATATCCTTGAGAGAAGACCCAATGTTTGAAGGAAATTCTTGAAACCACATACCCTTCACAACCATGTTAATTTAATTTAGAGTTCAGAAGTGAATAAATAATTTTTCTTACATATGAAAAATTTAGTCTTGTATTCTCATCAGACATTACCAATTGTGAAAGAAAGTGTCATTAAACAAAAAAATGAATTCATTTCAGAATTCAAATAAATGATAACTCCTATATCATTGTTACTTTTTTTTATCTTTCTCATTTTAGGCTTTCTTTGTGATCAAGAAGTCGATGAATGTGAATCTTCTCCATGTCAAAATGGTGGGTCATGTGAAGATCGTTTCAATGCATTTAAATGCTACTGTTTACAACAGTATACAGGAAAGCTATGTGAGACCCGAATCAACTTGTGTGCACCCTCTCCATGTAAAAAACATGGGACTTGTGAAAATACTGGATATGGCTACAAGTGTCACTGTAACTCTGGCTATGCAGGTAAAATTTTATATTTCTTTACACTTTGTGTGCAATGAGAATGCATTGTAGGCTTTGTACCATCATTCTTTGAAAAGATTAGTTGACTGTAAATTCTATTTGTATTTTCTTTGTTCTTTTAATATTCAAACAATAGCCTGATAAGTTCTCAGCTCATGTCCTTAAATCTAGTGAAAAATCAGAATTCAAGAACTTTTCAGTACCAACTAATACACATTGATGAGTGTGTTAAATATGTTGACTACATAAAAACTAGTTATAGAAAAAAACAGATTCTTGTTAGCAATATTTTTAACTCATTCACTTTCATGCAAATTCTCTTGGGAAAGGTATGAATCCATCTCTTCTCCTCTCCAGCTATGGATTAAATAATAGGAGATCTTCAGCTTTGGCTAGCAACCACTGTAGGAGAAAGAAAACACTGAATTCCCAAGGTAGATGGAAAACTTGTCAACAATGGTTATGCTTATTTAACAAATCCTAACCATTATGTAATGGTAATATTAACACTTTTCTTATAAGGAAACATTCAGCATTCATTGACTGAGCAACCAGTATACTGTCAGTTGAAATTTATCAAATTTTTCTCTTAAAACAATTTTTCAAGAAAATAAGTTCCTCAAGTTCAGTAACTGTTATCACTCTTCCTAGTGCTGGTGGGGGTTTCCTTCCTAACCTTTTATTTAAAGGAGCATGGGATGTTAACATCTTGATTATGTCATTATTTTCTCTTTGAGTTACAAGTGATATCCATTTTAGTTGTTGTTTCTGTTGAAAGTCCTCAATTGATGTGGTTTCCGTTATTTTGTACAGTTCTTTGTTTATGATTCTATAGCACCAGTTGAAGAACAGAGACTTTATTCACTCAAAAAACATTTTTAACCATTGATCTGAGAAAGTTATTGTATACATCTGACAGTTTAAATAATTCTGAATGGGTTTGCCACGATGCAGGACATCTATATGAATGTCTCGAACTGACACAGTCATTTTTACGTTAACGTTTTGGTTTTGTAGTAGTTTGTGATGTTGAGTGAAACTAAACCTCCAATACAACCAATTCTGCATTTAATTTTCTTATCACCTATACTAAATTTGTCATAACTGATCCATACACTGAGGTATTCAAAATGTTAAGTAATTACTAATTTCAGATCCTGAATTTTTTTTATCATTGTGATATGTCCCAGAAAAGAATATATTTGATCCAAGTAGCTAAGTGGTTTTGGCTACTGTAACCAAGTAGAATACGGTAGCAGTAATCGACTTGTAGTCACAGGTAATAGGTGTAGACCAATAGCATAGCCAATGGCGTAGTCCAATGGGCGGCGTCATAGACTTAAACTCTGTCGTATCTACACGTCCATCTTTATTTATGACGGACACAAGCCAATGATATTCCAGTGAGGGGGAAGGGAACTCAGGTGTATGCATATTCCATTATATCACCTCCCCCTGAGCTAAATTTTTCCGTGAAATTTAGCTTCAATACTTTCTCTTTTTAGGATCTGGACATAATCGATTAACTTTTTTCCTAATTCTTTTTCGCCTCAATCCTCCTTGCAGTGGTAGCGTTTTACACACTGGTACCTCTGGCCTTGAGGTCGGGGATACCTCCATTGGCGAATGTTGACTTACTGGAACGGGAATTTCAAAGGCGTCATACAAGACTTCCATTGGAATCTCTTCGGTATTTTCCGCGACCTCTGTAGTATGTCTGTGTCTTAATTGATTCCAATGTCTTTTACACGGAAATTTTTCTCCTTTTATGTCGTACATGACCAATTATTTTGGTTATTACACCTTCTTTCAATACGCTTTTCCAACCCTAAAACTTTTGAAGAAAACTTTATCTCCTGGCTTATACACTTTAGTCATGTGGCTTTGTTTCTTCGCAGATTTCTTCGACGGACTAGGCAACAGCCTGTCGAACACAGAGCGTATTTTTCTCGCAAACATTAACTCTGCTGGCAATAATCCTAACGTTGTATTTGGGTTTGGCGTGATTCTATATACTGCCAAAAATTTCTAAATACTCTGTTCATTCGTGTCCACGCCTTGACTTTTCTTCAAGGCTCGTTTAAATGTGTCCACGATTTTTTCTGCCTGTTCATTCGATCTTGGATGATAAACAGGTGTTGTCACGTGATCGATGGACAATGCTGTACAGAATTCCTTGAATTCTCTTCCCGTAAACTGCGTTCCGTTGTCGCTGACTAAAATTTTAGGGAGTCCAAAACGACTAAAATTTCGCTAAGGGCATTTATCGTATTTGTCGCAGTTGCATGTATGCACTTAACAATTTCCGACCACTTAGTAAAACTGTCTACCACAATCAGGTAATACGATCCATTTATGGGTCCTGCATAGTCGATATGCAATCGAGTCCATGGATTATCTGTCTTTGGCCATGGTTGACTCTTTACAGATGGATCCCTTGCTGCCAGTTGACATCCTTTACACTGTTTCACCACATTTTCTATTTCCTGGTCCATCCTCGGCCAATACGTGTATCCTCTCATTAGAGATTTCATTCTCGAAATCCCTGGATGACCAGTGTGAAATTCTTTTAGAATGTTTTTTCTGTAAAGTACACGGCATTACAACTCTGTCTGCGTAAAGTAATACCTGATCACAGATTGAAAAAGGTGACACTCATTCCTTTTTTTTTTTGTTCTCTCGTTCAACCAGACTTGCTTTTTCATTTTTTTTTAATGAAATCATCGTTTTACGTTGCTTTTTTCACATCATCTAGAGTAACCGGTAGTTCTCTAATAGTATTGCATAACAAACCCGACAATTCACTTTCGTCTCTAGAGCCACTATTACTGTTTCTTCCAGCGGTTCTGTATATTTCGGTATTAACCTCGACAACCCATCGGCGTGACCTAGCTTCTTTGATGGCACATATTCCATTTTGAAATTGTAATTCAATAGAATTATACCCCAACGCTGTAGTCGATTTTCCGTGTGAGTTGGTATACCTTTTTTGAACTAAAAATTGTTAACAGCGGTTTGTGGTCTGTTTGCAGAGTAAATTGTCTTCCATATATGAATCTGTGAAACTTCTTTACAGCGAAGATTATTGCCAAACTCTCTTTTTCAATTTGGCTATAATTTCGTTCCGCGGGCAGTATCATTCTCGAGGCATGTGCTACTGGCTTCGTAGATCCGTCCTCGAGTTTATGTAGCAATACAGCGCCTAGTCCCTCATTATTAGCATCTGCCGCTACAATCATTTTCTTCTTCGGGTCGAAATACGCCAACGATAGGTCTGCTAATAAACAGTTTTTTTATATTTTTAAAAGCATCCTCGCATTCTTTCGACCATATCCACTTTGTGCCCTTTTTCACCAAATTGTTTAAAGGGGCTCTCATTTCATACATTTTTGGGATATAAATACTATAATAGCTTACCAATCCCCAAAACGCCTGGAGTTTAGCCACATTATCCGGTGCTGGCATAATTTTTATAGACTCAGCCCTTTCTGGGTCCGGTTTTCTTCCTGTACTGTCAATTATCTGCCCTAAATATTTTATCTTCTTTAAGAAGAACTCACATTTTTTCAGCACTCACCTTGAACCCGTATTCCTCAATTCTCTGAAATACTGCTCTAATATGCGTTTTGTGTTGGGCCTCGTTTTCACTTTTAATCAAAATGTCCTGTAAGTATTGCATAATCCATACCAGCCAATATCGTGTCCATTATTTGCTAGAATAGGCTTGGAGCTACCTTCAATCCAAAAGGGAGACAATTTAATTTAAAAATCCCTTTATGAGTATTTATTGTCAGGTACTTTGAACATTCTTCACTGACTTTAACCTGAAGGTAAGCCTCCGACAAGTCCAACTTTGAAAACACTCTACCTCCGTTCAATTTAGTAAATATATCCTCAGGTGACGGTAGAGGGTACGCATGGTCTTTTAAACAATCGTTCAGGCCTGTCGAGAAATCAGCACACACTCTGATTTTTCGGTTTTTCTTTTTTATATATACGGTTGGAGACACCCATTCCGAGTAATCCACTTTTGAAATTACGCCAATTTTTTCCAACCTTTCTAACTCATCTATTGAGTCTAGTGTCGAAAATGGTACTCTCTTTGCTTAAAAATTGGTTTCACATTTTCATTCGACTCAAAGTTGACTTCTGTTTTTGTGCACAGACCTAGTCCTGAAAAAAACACGAGGGAATTCATTTTTCAATTCCGTAATAAATCTTTCTGTTTGCATCTTCTTATAATTCTCTATGACGTTCACTTTGTTACAGAACGAATTTACTGGTAATTCCCACAAATTGAATACTATCCAGACTGTACCAAAGAGGTTTACTGAATCAGGGAGCACATATACTTTCGATTTGTGAATTTTTCCCATGAACGAAATGTTACATTTTAATTCACCTCGAAACTTAAGTCTTTTCTCATCTGGCAATTTTGTCTGTCTTCGTCAACGGTGGGTAACCGATTTTTTTTCATATTTGCTCGTTTATCACCGAGATATCACTTCCTGGATCGAGTAATAATTTTACGGTCTGCCCATTTATTTTTACATTGAGGTATTTTCTTCTTTGACCCCCACTTCAATTTCGTGTTTAGACAAAACTACGTTCGCTTTTGCCTGAGACTTTGAGATTTCTCTGATTGCCCAACAATGGGAACTTTTATGGCCTACACGCCCACAATTATAACATTTTTTATCCTTAAAGAAACAATCCTTCTTTATATGCTGTCCTCCACACGAACTGCATATAATTTTTCTTTCTTTATTCTGAATCCACTTCTTTTGTCGTACAGTTTGTACTCGCGAAATGTTCTTCTCCTCAATCCGAGTATTGTCTTTTTTTACGTTTATCATTCGTTGACATTCTTCAGTTACTTTTTGTAACGTAATCTCTGGATCTCGTTCCATGATAGAGAGGATTCTTGATCTAATTTCTTTGTCGTTTGGTGTCGTTAGACCTTGCACAAAAATTAGACACTTGAACATGTGTCAAAGTAGGGGTGACAGCGGACAACCCTGACGAACCGACCTAGAGAGCGCAAAGGCGCCCGGTAGCTTCCCGTTCACCTGTACCACAGCACTGGGGGAGCGATACAGGCGGCTAATCCAGCGGCAGAAGTCGGGTGCGAATCCGGCGGCCTGCAGGACAGCAGCAAGTTAGCGATGGTCAACCCTATCAAATGCCTTGGACTGATCCAAATTGATCAACGCGGCCTCATCGTCGTCTTTTACACCCTCTATGATTGTTCGGATCAGATGCAGGTTGCTCTGAATTGTTCGGCCCCTCACCGAACAAGTGTGCTCAGGACCCAACAGAGACTCGGCAACTAACTGCAAACGCTCCTGCAGGATCTTGGCCAAAATCTTTAACTCTGTGTTTAGCAGAGATATGGGCCTGTAATCATCTAGTTCCCCTCCCAACACCCTTGCCCTTTTTCAACAGCGTGATCACATCCCTGGAGAACCGGTTGGGGAGGGACCCCTGCCGGAACCAGTAGTTGAACACCACAGTCAAAATCGAGACAAAGATGTGCGACAGCCTCAAGTACAATTCATAGGGAAAACTATCCAGACCGAGCGACTTGCCTCTGCCAACCTTCTTTAATACCGCGTAGACTTCGCCCTCCGTGGTCTCTCCCTTGCAGCTAGCCGCTTCAGTCGGCGAAAGCCGAGGAAAGTCAGCCAAATAGCTGCGAAACTCGTCCTCGCGAAGACCAGGCTTCTTGGTAAACCGGTTCTCGAAATGCCGCCGAAACGCCTCGCACATATCGTCAGTGGCCTGAAGAGTACGCCCCATCCTGGGTTTTGACTTCACGAATGTACCAATCGGAACCTCGACGGACCTCTTCCTTGCGCAACTCTGCGCCCATGCTCAACGCTTTGGAAGACATCTTGCTTAACCTATGTCTAATTACTAATTACCTGGCCCCTGTAGCGGTAGAAATATCTACGTGCACACCATATAACGTGATTTTAGTACGCCGGGTGCCCATATATTCTGTCTGAAGTCGTATGCTTCAGGGTTGCCAAGACGCTTCCGGCTAGCTGTTTAGCTTGTTGCTCAGTTGCTCGGAGAATGTCCCAACTGGCATTGGTTCTCCTAGCCAAGACTTTTGATGTGATATCTATTTTTTTTAAGGTTTCTTCCATTGTTACCCTACTGACTCCAATTAATTTCCGACTCTTCAGGTTGGAAGTCAGCAGGGAAAGTATTCTAGCGTTTACAGCATCTAAAGCCTCAGGAATTGTGAGGAACTCCGTTCCTTTTACATACTCGTCATATTTCTCCTTTAGTTGGCTGTAATACGCCGCGTCTTTCTTTTGCGGCCTGTTTTCTGCCCAGGCCGATTTTTTTGCCGGTGCCAAATTTTCGGTTGGCATCGTTTCCGGCGGTGAATTTTCTGCCATGTGGGTTCCCGCCCACCACGGCAAAAGTTCTCCTCATATGTATGCCTCTTTTCTTTTTTTTAAAACAATAAATTGAAACAAAACCTATCCAAAACATGGAAGTGACAAAATAAAAATCAAACGAAAACAGTAATAAAAACCAAAAACGGGGGAGGGTAAAGAAATAAACAGAAAAAATGCAGAACTGAAAAACAAAAACGTACAAAGAAGGAGCAAAAACCGAAAAATTCAGAAGTTTGCAAAAATGAATTCAAAAGAAATCAAAACCTAACCGTTACGGTTAGTTTTTCAACTCAAATCAATGTAAATCCACATAATGCAAGCCTCGGCAACGTGGCGAAATTCCCCGTCATAGACTTAAACTATATTCCTGTAGAAATACAGAAAATGTGGCACAAGGCCAAGAAAGGGGGTGGGGAAAGGACGGTCATCATTTATCTTATTTTTAAACCTTAGCCACAATCACTGACCCAATCATACAAAAAAACAATAATCCTACCATCAAAACAACACATTCATTCTTACCTTTCATACTACATCCACCAAAATACCTCATTGTCTCAATGAAAATCCTAAATAACTCCATATGTACATGTCGTTGTCTATGAGTGGGGGGAGAATAAAAACATCAATTTAAAAAAAAAACAATGATTATATGGTAATAAAATATTTACAAGAAACTAAACAAAATCGTGTTAGTAATAAAACACACACACACAAACGTTAAACATAAATGTGGCAGAAATATCAGTTAACTGGACGAAATCGATGCGGGACTATAAAAATATAGAAAACATTCATCCATCCCAAGCACTCACACAGACACGCACTCATTCTGACACAACAACAAATACGAAACGAAAGGGGCCCCGCACCCCCCAAAGATCTGACATCACTGACCACCTAACGAGGAAGGGAATGGGGAGTTAAACTAAAGGAAAATAAAAAGGGACAGAAAAAGGGGCCAATGAGCAAACACACCCTAGCTAAGTTTACTGGAAAAGAAAAGAAAAACTAAGGAATCAAATACAAAAAACCTACTCTAGCCTAAATCCAGGGATGGGTTGCCCAAGTTCAACCCAGGAAAACAATATCCTGATGCTTAACCGGCATCAAAATGCCACTCCAGGTCAGCCCCTTTCACACGACACAAACGCGCAAGATTCACCCACCTTTTGCCAAATTCTGATGAGGTGAGCCGCCGCTTTTCCGTCTTAATCCAAGATCAGTTGGGAAGAAGTGAACTTCTCGCCATCATAGAATTCCTTCTGATGCGTCGTCCAAATCACGATTCTCATAACACCTAGTAAGCAAAAGAACACATATTGTTTAGCCTTCGTCATCTGCGGCACCACATTCCTACAGAACAAAGAACTTTCCATGCAGCATGCGGACCATGAGGCCTTCAACAAACTTGCACAACGGCGCTACCACCCTGCAATGGAAGAAGGCGTGGCCAATGGTCTCGCCTTCTTCAATACAGCGTCGGCAGTTTGAAGATTTCTCCAAGCCCGCTGAACAAAGTCTTTTGGCAACCCAGAGGGCGCTACGATTCACCAGCCAGGTGAGTGATGCCTCGTCGTTATTGAGGCATTTCAACCCAGGCGACAAGGCCATATTGAGCGAACCTCCCGCTTCGTAAGACCGAGCTTGTCAATCAGATCATTCTGAACTCCCCCCCCCCGCCGACTAACAGTTGATACAATGCCCTACGAGATAACGCCTGGGCGTTGGAGAGGCCATCCGACGCCCATAAGAGGCGTTTCAGAGCGACACGACATTCGCAATAGAAGGAGCATTCGGCTCGGGGTAAACGGCTGGCCTCCTCGCCCGAGTGCACACTTCTAAGGGCTGGGAAGTTTCTACGGACGTCTTCCTTCCAGAAGGTGCCCTCCTCATCCGATTCGCGCCACATTCGGTCTAGGAAGGCGAAGCATATATTGACGAATCTCAATGCTAGGCATACCCAGACCGCCTTCAGATGGATGAAGGTAACAGATCTCCCGAGATACCATAGCGGCATTGTCTCTCCAGAAGAAAGAGAACAAGAGCCTTACTAATGACATTAGTGTGGTATACGGAAGTGGAAGTACAGAGAGTCGGTAAAGGAGAATCGGGTAGATGTGTGAAGCACATACTTCCGCCCTTCCCTTCAAGGAAAGTCTCCTCCGAAACCACAGATTAACCGCGATCTCGGCCTTCCCTTGTACCTCCGACCAATTCATTTCCAACTGGAGATCAGGACCGAACCAGACGCCGAGAATCTTGACCGGCCCATCTCTCCAGAAGAAAGGTCCGGGAAGAGAAACTCCCACGTACCCAAACGCAAGCCAACAGATTTATCGCGGTTGATCTTGGCCCCTGTCACCATCTCATAACCACTGATCTCTTTGCTGACTTTGTCAATCTCGGCTCTGCTCGACACAAGAGCCGAAACATCATCAGCATAGGCAGAATACCTGGCTGAGGTGGTAGCCCCAGGAAGGGAAATTCCGCGCAGGACCGGATTCGCCTTTAACTTTGCGAAGGAAAATTTCCAACGCAAGAATGTTAGCATACGGGGGTCGCATACAAAAGTCGGATCCAGGAGCGAAAGTCGGCTTTGAAACCGGCCGCCGAAAGGACAGCCTCCAGAAAACGATGGTCAACCCTATCGAAGGCCTTGGACTGATTTAAATTGATCAGCGCGGCTTCACTGTCGACTTATTCTAAGATCAAGCGTACCATATGCAGGTTGTCCTGAATAGTCCTGCCTTTCACAGCACAAGCCTATTCGGAACCAATCAGACTAGAGAGGACAAGCTGCAAACAGTTGGCTAAGATCTTCGCTAAAATCTTTGTTTAACATAGTTAAAGGGCGAAAGTTATTTAACCGTTCTTGTCCTTACTCAGCAACTTGATCACACCCCTGGTGAAGCGTTTAGGTATAGACCCCTGCTTCATCCAGTGGTTGAAAATCAGTCCCAGCAAAGGAACAAAAACGTGCGACAACCTCAAGTAAACTTCGTAGGGAAGACCATCTATTCCCGGAGACTTATCCAGGCCAACCTGCTTCAGCGCTTCCCAGATTTCCGACTCTGTAATGGGACCCTCGCACCTAGACGCTTCAGCTGCCTCGAGGCAGGGAAAGTCAGCTAAATAGGCGTCGAACTGAGCAGAGCTCAGGCCGGGCTTCCTGGTGAAAAGATCCTGAAAGTAATCCTGAAAGACCTCACATATGCCCGCGTTTGTAGTCACGGTCCACTTATCCGGCAATGTGACGCACGCTATATGTCGCCTAGACGCGTTCCGATTCTCCTCTGCACGCAGTTCAGCGGACATATTCGTAGCTTCAGAAGACATTCTTTTTAACCTAGCCCTAACTACCAGAGCTTGATCCTTCTTGATAAGCAAGGAGGACAACTCTGCCTTAGCTAAAGCTATTTCCCCACTAACACGGGATTTCACAGCCCGATCAACGTTATTTTCTAAAGCCGTTTGCGCCGCTAATCTATCTAGATTGAGTCGACGACTAAAATCGGCAGCAAACGTTTGGATTTTAATTTATCCCACCAGGAGTTCCCAAAACCGCCCCGTCAATTCCCTTTGTATCATTAGTAGCAGCTGGCCCCGGAAATCCTGCTCACTAAATAATGAACAGTTTAATTTCCAGTAACCAGTCAACCTAACCTTAGGCTTATCGAAGTTTACACTTACCCGGACAAGCTTATGATCCGAATAAACTATATAATGGAAGCTTGGACACCCAAAGAGCCCTACATCGACTCTCCTAACTAATACTTTGTCGAGGTACCTAACAAGCGTCCCAGGAGCCGAGTTGCCACTATTTGCCCCAGTCCATGCTACCTCCCGAGGGTGCTCATTAAGGTACTTATCGGCAAGATCAAACTTGCCGATAAAGTCCCGGTTGTTAGTACCCAGATTTTGCCCTATACGATCTATATCGGGGTCAAGGACGGCATTCCAATCCCCTGCTAAAACTAACCGATGAGATGTTGTCAAGAACGGCTCGATCTGCCGAAACAAAGCAGGCCGCTCGGAATGGTTATTGGGCGCATAAACCCCAATGAGACGCAGAGCCTTATCCTTTATGGTAACATCCAGCGCGCAAAGCCTGCCCGCCGGATCCGCGAAGACAAGATTACATGCAGCCTTCAAAGATCTGCTCACCAGCCAAGAGATACCCCTCGAACGACCACCAAACATGCTGAATAAAGAGAGAACTCCTTAGACAGTTTGTCCTCACGGTCATGAGAAGAAAACCGGGTCTCTTGCAAACAACAAACATTCACCCCGAGGCGCTGAAGGTCGCGAGAGAGCCTCGCCCTGCCTCGGACATTTACACTTGCTAACCAGAGAGTCATAGTGAAGACCGATTAGGGTTGCTTTTCTGAATTGAACATGGTCGGGGTAAGGATAGCTACAGCCTCCCCCATAGACCCATGGCCCATCTCAGTCTTGATGGTACCGTCTTGGGAGATTCCGCCGATATCCCAGGGGAATGTCAATTTTATAGCTTTATAGAGGGAGGAGTGAACAAAAACCGGGACCCTCCCAGCACGAAATTGCTTCATTTTTCTCAGTTTATCGTTCTGAACGATAGCAATGGGCGGGGTCATTTTGAATGAAGCTATAGCTTCATCCAACATTTACCAAATTTGTTTTACCCCTGTCTCAGTTCTGATTACTGTTAGCACCCTTTGTGCGTTTGGGAAATTATTAGGTTCTTCAATATCTTTGTCTCCGAATTGTTTTATGGATAACAGGTATTTTAAATTTTTAATTCTGTTTCCATAATCTCTGGCTTTCTCAGCTTGAATGGGAGAGATCTTACAAACATCTAAACCGGGATTGTAAATGTGTTTTTGTTTTTTTTTTTTTTTTTTTTTGCTTCCGATTGCATCATATGTGGGGCTTCTGTGCCTTTTGTTTAGTAGAGGGGGCATTTCCGAGGATTTAATGGGAGAAGGACTGAGGGTGTGGCGAGGTGTATATGTTTGTCTAAAAGGGCTGGGGTCTCTACTGAGAGGGAGAGGGATTGGGCAAAAGAAGTGGAAGGAGAGCCAGGTGATGACTTCTCTCTACAAAGAGAGGTTGAGGGATGGGGAGAAAGTTGTGGGTCGGATGATGTGGAGGGAGTGGCCTTCTTTGAAGAGGAGGACTTTTGCTGACGGGATGTAGCGGGCTGAGGAGACTGGATTTAGGAGGAAGAGTTTTCTTGGATGGAGAGGATTTTGTTTTCCTTTGCTGGTCTAGCTTTAGATTGAGGTCTTTAATTTTTTCGGTTTTTTCATACCCTGAGTCGTATTTTTTTTTTTTTTTTTTTTGTAAATCCTGCAAATTCGGTATTGAGGCTGTTGTCAGAGGGAGTGGGGCTTCAGGGGACTGAGGACCCGCTGTCTGACGCTTCCCTCTGGCCCTGCCAGCCACCTGCCATCCCCCTCTCCCTTCTCCTCAACTGCACTTGCAATGGAAGAAAGCTCTTTGGGGAATGGGGGCCTTGGTGATGGCCCAACCGGGGGTTTGACCACTCCGGTCCTAGTAACCGGCAAGCCCATTACAGGCAAGGCGGTTTTTAAAGAGTCGGTCAGAGGTGGAGTTTGGTCGACTGGGGCCTGACTTCCAGAGGCCTTCTTCTCTGAACAAGAAGAGGAGAGGTGACCAGTCTCTCTGCACTTCCAACAAACTGGTTTACGGCCAGTCCTGATGACCGGCAGCTTGAGGCCACCAACGTCAAGACAGTTGAGGATGGAGACGAAGGCCTTATGATCTAGCATCGAAGCTCCATCCCCCAGTCAGACTATCACAGGAAGCACCCAGAATCTCGCCGTACAAAAAAGCAGCCATGTGCTCTCCGTGAACCTGAGGACTGACCTCACTTCTACTTGGTCCTTCGCTGGCCCTCATACTCTGTACGGAGAATTAAATTCTTTGTGATTAAATCTCCGCTTGTAGCTTTTAAGCAGTCTTCGGCACATCCCATATGAAAAAGCCCTTGCCCTTAACGATTCGAAGTGGCTTAAATCCCAGGGACTCTAGTGTTTCCTCCAAGAGCCCACCTTCTACCACACGGCGTGCATAAGTCTTGGCACACCTCCGCAATATCGATAATGCATTTAGGAGGGGACATGCATTATCATTTGACTGGTCTTTTAATTGGTCATTACTGGCATCTATGTTATTGCTCTTTTCGGTTTCCGTAGATTTAGAAGCTTTTTTTAGAACGTCTATGATTTCCTCATTTGTAGTAATACTAGCTAAGACTGGATACTCCTCAATGTTATCATCAGGCGGATCTTTTTTCGGGTTAAAAAGATGCTTCCTCACCGATCTGAAGGAAGCCATTTTAGGCTTCTTTTTTACAACTAATAAAGAAGGTGCTTTTTTCTTTCTTTTCCATTTTAAAGGGAAGGGGAGGGGTGAAAAAAGGGAAGGATAGTTAATAAATTCCGTCTTATAGACGAAACAGCAGGTGACAGAAAAAAGGAACAATAAAAACACAAAGCTTGCCAGAAAGCGAGACAACAACAGATAAAAAATTATACACAAAGGTTTTACAAAATCAAATGATGAGAGAGAACAATTAAAACAAGATTCACAAAAAATAAAAGAACAAAGTTCACCTAGAGACGAAACAATAAATTTACAAACACAAAAAACACAATAAAACGAAAACGCTAGACAAAAAAATACAAAACTTACAACAATAGACTGAGCTAGTCACAAAACAAAATGGCTGATGATATGAAAAAAATAAAATAAAATGAATAGACAAATTGGACAATAGACAAAAATTAAAAAACAAAGTTCGCCAAAAGGCGAAACAAAAGATTTAAAAAAAAAAAATAAGCACAAAAACGAAATAAAAAATGAAAAATGAAACTTACAACAATAGACAGAGTTAATCACAAAACAAAATGGCTGACGCTACGAAAGCGAGTCAACCCGATAAACAAAAAACAAAATAAATAGACAAATTAGACAATACAAAGATTAGAACACATATGGCACAGAAAAAATTAAAAACAAAACACGGAAAACTTAAAGGATATTAACAGGAAAGAAACAAATAAAGAAATAACATGTAAGGAAGAAATTGAAGTCAGCCATAAAGAAAAAAAAAGGCGAAACACTGGCAGGGGTTAAAAAGAAAAAGAAAATAAAGCAAAATTAAAGAAAATGAAAATCAAAAGGGAAAACTAAAATAAAGGAAAAGAGCAAAAATAAAAGGGGTAAAAATAAAAAATAGGGAGGTAAAGAAAGGGAAATAAAAAATCAAAATCTTTTGCAAACCTGTCATAAAAAAAAACACAAAAGGCGGTAATAAAATCAAAGTTAACCAAAAATGAAGTTCAGAAAAAGGCGTAAAATGCAAAAACAGTCAGACGGCAAACAGCAGTCAGAAAAGGTAAAAAAATGTCGACCAAAAAGGGTGAAAATCTGACTGTGGAGAGACTCAAGACTGCCGTCATAGACTTAAACTCTATCGTACCTACATGTCCGTCTGTATTTATGACTGACACCAGCCAATCATATTCCAGTGAGGGGAACACAGGTATATGCATATTCCATTATATCACATTGATTCAAAGTAAGTGTCATCACCACTTTCATTCCAATTCCAGATCATTGTTTCTCTTTAGGAAAAGTTTATTTTGAGTCTAATTTTTGGAACATTTGATAGAGGATGTTGATTTTCTGTTCAACTATGAATACATATGTCATCGGCATAGACCCCGTCATCATCAGTATATTGGCCTCAGGAGGGAAAGCAGGATCATTGTCTTCTATTAGTAGATTTGTTTGGAATGTAGTATAGAATGCTTACATGCTCAGTACTCATCTCTTCACATTAGTGCTTGTATATGTGCAGGGCATAGTCTAGAAGATTAATTAAATTTTCTTCTTGTACTTCTGATTATGGTCCTCGCAAGATATGTAACATTTTGGGAACTAATAAAGTTCCTCTATTCGATTGATGTATTCAGTGGATTTAGAACTTGGAAGAGGTCAACAGGTATACAATTTTCTATTGGAATGGTATGCAATTTCTTGGGTCATGAGGAGCTGACTTTCATAAAAAAATGTTTATATAGTTAATAAAATGTTCATTAATATTTTCACCATAATGGATCCAATTGAGACACCTCTGTATGTGTAAGGATCTTGAAGGCTCCCTTTTTATTTCCATAGTGCATTAATGTGTGATAAACCCCACTTTTTAGGGATGCATTTCTGATTCCAAACTTCTTTCACAAAATTGGGAAACTTGTTATTGAATTTGGGGCAAAATAAGCTATTTTCAAAATTACAGCTTCAGCGCTGACTGATGCATTGTTACTCCTTAGGTTTTTAATAGCTTTATCAATTTTCTCATCTAAGTTCATTATCTTTTATGTTTGGAGATGGACTTTGTAATGATTGAATGTATATTGATATATGCTTTAGTTTAGTGTGGTCAGGGTTGAAATGTGATTCAAAGTGGTGGAGACCAGGACATTTCTTCTGTGGTGATTTTGATTGTATGATGTTACTGTGATTTTTTGCTCTTCTTCACATTCTAACACATTGTCTATACCGCATGGCTTCAGTAATTTTGTTCCCAATTTTTCAGAGATATTGGTTTCTCAAAGAGTTAACTACTTTTTATTTTCTTTGTTCATTGCTTAGTATTTTTCCCTTACATTTTTTCCTCTTCTGTTTTGTTTTTTCTTGTATCAATCTTTTAATTCATCCCATGTGTGTAACTTTTTCCATTTTGGAATTCTTAAAATGGTCTCATACAATTCAGCTAATGAAGATATAATAATGTTATTTGCTTTTGAAGTTTCTGAAGAAACAAATTATATTATGAAAATGTTTTCCTGTTTTGATAGTTTAATTTATTAATATTGTCTTTCAGATATATATATATATAACACATAAAAGGTTAATGGTCAGAGTTGTGTCAGGCCAGGAAACAGTAGTATTAAAAAGTGATCAATACACGAGCAAAAGTAAAAATAACATGTCGAGCTTTTAACTTTAAAAATCAGGAGATCAGTTGAATTCACTACCTTGGTTTCAAACTTATAGTATCCTCAGGTGATTTTACTCAGATGACCACCTAACACTTTTTTATTTTTTTAAAAAAAACTAAAGAACACTACATTATTATTTTCAAAAACAAATAAACAAAACACATGACGTTGGGTGTAATAGAAAGGGAGGTTGTGAAGAAGGAAGAAGAAGAAGGGGAAAGAGACGAAAAGAGATTGCAAATGTATTAGTGGTGGGGTTAAATTACTTTTTTTATCCAGCCTCATATGTACTTAAGAAAATTTTTCTGATGTGTAAGCAAGGACTTAAGACTTTGGATTTCTGGTTTAAAGGGTTTTTTGGATCCAGAAGTGTCATAATCACTAATTTTTCCTGTTGGCAGAGATTTCAAATATTGTGATTGTTGTACGTTTTTGCCTTTTTAAAAAATTTCCACCTTACAAATAAATCCCTGTTGTTTTTTTTCTTTTAAATTACACACATGGTGAGCTACAACAGAGTATTGCCAATGAGGTGGAAAGAAAAGGAGACAAAATATATTAAAATGAAATTATCTGTATTGCCGGTATAAGAGATCAAAGTGAAATGTCTCTATGTGGGTGTAGAAAGTTACCTAATTAAATGTTTCATTGAGTACCTAAGATTTATTAGCTTAAATGATGACCTATGGTTGTACCATTTTCATTTAAAAGTAACTTCTGTATATCTTATGTACATTTTATTTTGGCCATTAATATCTGTTACTTTTGTTTTACAAATTATAGGTTCTATTTTACAAGTTGCATTTAATGGACATCTATTCTTATTTCTGCAGTACGTTTAGTAAGCAACTAAAAAAAAGTTTTACAAGTCGCTTACTAAACACTTCCCAAAATAATCAGAATTGGATAAGATATTCAATAAAAACACAGTTAAATTAAGTTACAGTTGCACTAGTAATATAGAAACAATAATAAATAGAGAAAATGCCAGAAATCTCGAAACTGACATGCAGCAAAACAACACTAGTAATTTATGCAGCTGCAGAAATAAAAATAGATGTCCATTAAATGGAGCTTATAAAACAGAAGCTATAATTTATAAAGGAGTAGTAACAGATATTAATGGCTAAAATAAAATGTACATAAGGTGTACAGAAGGTACTTTTAAACATAGATGATACAACCACAGGTCATCATTTAAGCTAGCAAATGTTAGGTACTCTACCAAACTAGCTAACCATGTGTGGAATTTAAAAGAAAAATACAACAGGGATCTATTTGTAAGGTGGAAAATTTTTAAAAAGGCAAAACTGTACAACAATCACAACAATATTTGAAATCTTTGCCAACAGGAAAAATTAGTGATTATGACATTTCTGAATCCCAAAAGCCTTTTAAACCAGAAATCCAAAGTCTTAAGTCCTTGCTTACACATCAGAAAATTTTTCTTAAGTGGATAAGATAAGTAATTTAACCCCACCACCACCAATACACTTGCTTTTCTTCTCTTTCCCCTTCTTCTTTACGTCCTCCTCTTCCCTTTCTATTACACCCAACATCTTGCATTTGCTTATTTATTTTGGAAAATAATGTAGCATTCTTTAGTTATATATATATATATATGCACCATATATTCAGTTAGTATTTCAGGACAATATTATATACTGTATATAGTTGCAAAGAAAACAACAGAGTATTGCCAATGAGGCAGAAAGAAAAGGAGACAAAATATATTAAAATGAAATTCTCTGTATTGCCAGTATAAGAGATCAAAGTGAAATGTCTCTATATGGGTGTAGCTGGAAGATGGGGGAGTCAGCAGGGACCAGTTTTGAAGCTTTTGTCAGGTTGGTTGATCTGAGGCCACTGATGACTGCCTGCCTAATTCTTTAGTGTCATGTGCAGGCCCTTTTAAGCAGTCAAGGTGGATACATGGCTCAGCATTTGTTGAATCAGAAAGAGATCTAATTTGAAGCAGAGTATAACAATGGTAATAGATAAATAACAAAAATAAGATCAGTAATAGTGAAGAAATTTTGTCTGCCATTATAATATATCCATCTACAGTTAGCATCAGTAATTGGAAAATACTGATTAGTATGTTTACACTTCTGTGTGCTGGATTTAAAAAATGTTGAAATTATTGAATATTTGAATATTCTTAATCTTTTATTTCTTCTATAAAATAAACATGCAACTCTTTTTGTAATAGATTTTGTCAATGAAATGCATTAACAGTTTTATATATACTTTCATAATTTTAAGGTAAAGGCAAGAATAGATGACAGATTCAAAATTAGTTACCACTACAGAAAATCTGATACTTAAGTTTTAAATGAATTTTTAAAAATAAAAAATCTTTCTTGAAGCTTTTTATTTTAGTTTTAATTCCAAGATTAAATTCAATATTTTCAATAAACAAAATACTTTTCAAAAACTAATTTAAATTGACTGGAAGCAATTTTATTGTTTTTTGCTAAAATAGGTGATTAGTGCACTTTTTTAGTCATCTTTCACTACAATGTCATTCTCTTTATTAAAAAATCTTCCAAAAATAAAATATACTTTTTTGAAACTTTATTTAAGGAATATTAATTGATTTAATGTTTAATTAATCTGATTTGAATCAAATATTATTTACTTTAATTTTAAAATATTGCAGAAACGCATTTTTTTAACCCAACAGTAGATATTTATTTAAGCTGTTGACATGTTTGACAGCCTGTTGACAGATGGTTAGTTATCTAATGTTGTATTTATCTATGAGGACTTTAGCCATAAAAAATAATTGAATATAACATGAGTGTCTTTTATATATAACTTTTAAGTACTCTGTAATCTTGAAAAATTATGAAAATGTTCTCTGTGATCTAATATTTTATTGAATTTTAGAAATTTTGACTTTAAATTTACTATAGTTATCGCTCTTATTTTCTGATAATGCCCATATCTACAAAAATTGGCACATTTGTACTCATACAAACTTAAAATTAACAAAAATTAAAACAATTCTAGCAAATATTAAAAAATTTAATAAAATAATAAAAAAATACTTCAGTCTTTCCTCTTAATAATAACAAACATTTTGAAAATAAAACTTTGTTTTTATCAAGTTTAGGGCATTTTTTCACCATCTTTTTTAACAAATTCTTGGGGCTAACTCTTTAAAATACTGATTAAAAAAATGATTTTCCATTGTGGTTGCTATAGCAATTGTCTTGTTCTTTGTGAATTGTTATATATTAACCATCCCTTTTAAACTGATAATGAATGCAAAAGCTTTTTATTGTTACTACTTCCTTATCACTCAGGTTGGTTTAAAATGAAAATTTTCATATTGTTTATCATAATAACAGTAGTTTTAGTATAAAATGCAATGCAAGAATATTACAATAGTTTATTGTTTTGATTGAAGATCAAGTAATATAGAAAAAAGGATAAACTTTAAAATGCTTTGATTAACTCCAATATGATACTATATGCTGATAATCCTTTGTGTCTGTAAACACTTGCAATATTACTTCCTTTCTCTCCCATTTCCTTTTACTTCTATCTTTCAGGAGCCAACTGCAGTGTTTTGATTGACCAGTGTATATCTTTGCCTTGTATGAATGGTGGAACCTGTAAACAAGTGTTGAATACTTTCACTTGCAGTTGTCCTGAAGGATACATTGGTAAGTGTAGAGATCAGGCTAGCACCTATCACTAATTTGTAACCCATTTTAAGTTCATGAAATGTAGAATCCTGTTGCAAAGTAGCCCATATTAAGTAAATAATTATTTCATTTTGGCATAGCAACACTGAAGAATCTTCCACAAAGAAAACATTAACCAATTGAACCTAAAATACTAGTTAACTAGTACTATGCTTCAGTGTTTAATCACTGAAAAGAATTACAGTTTGATATGTAAGTTGCATAAAGCTGTTCATTTGAACAATTTTGTATTAATCATTTAAATGCAGTTATGAAAGGATGAAATTTACCCAACATATTCAGGGATAAGTGTCAGGTGTCAGAGTTCAAATATAATTACTAAAACTGCTTACCTTAAAAGCATTATCTTCTAGAATATTCTGGTTGACCATTTTTGGGAGGTGAAACAAAATCTTTGTTTTTGTTTCATATATAACAATATATATGCATAAGTTTTATACAAACAGTTTCTTCTCTCACACTTTTGCTTGTGAAACTCTCTTTTGGCTTCTTGCTTTCCAGTCAACTTTGATCTTCAAAAATTTAAATACAATATCAGTCATTATTTTCTGTCTTTTTAATTCATGTTCTTTTATTGTTCTCTCTCCATAATAATTTTTTCTATTATTCTCTCACAATCAGTAACCTCTTGTATCTTAGTTGGCTTTATTGTCTTGCTTGGGATTAAATGATTTAAAAAAAAAAACAAGTCAGATAATTCACAATTGTTAGTTAATGTGATTAAAAAGATAGTGATGACATCTAATTAATCCTTTCACATTGAATCAAATCTGAGTCTTTTCTTATTTTTTTTCACGTGCCATATTCATAAAAATCCTTGTCTTTGGAATTTAATAGAAATATCTATCTTATAGCTAATATGATGAAATGTCTTCCTTTCAGGTAACCTATGTGAGAAAGATGTTGATGAGTGTGCGAGCAAACCATGCCTTAATGGTGGAAGCTGTGTTAACCTTCGTAATGATTACCATTGTTTATGTGCTGGTGGCTTTGGTGGCAAAAACTGTCAAAATGGTAAGAATCTATAGAACTTCCTGTAAACAATTTAATGGTATTATCATACACTGATTTTTCATGGTAAATTTACATCCAGAATCATCATAAAACATATCTCCTTTCCAAGCAAGACTATTGCTAATACAATGTGGGATATTTAAAAACAATGGCAACAAAAACAAAAGTGGTAGAAAACTGAATAAGGTCAGCAAGGTTATACTTTTGGATACATCAGATTTAGCATCTCTGTATCGGTTGAGATGTTGAGTGTTTCCGCGTGCATGTATTGAAATAAGGACAAACACATACGTAGGGAAAATACTGGTATATCTGAAGAGGTATTTACAACAGAGAGATTAGTAGTCAAACGAACGCAGGTTAGTCAGTAACAATCAGAAAGAGTATAAAGTCCAACTGTCTCTTCCGGTAGAGAGACGGAAGTTTGATGGTCACCTGATCTTCCCAGAACTCTATAGAACTGTCCTATTAGTAGTAGAGAGATCAGTCCATTCTGATGAGAAGGTGGGTGCGCCCCAACACCCCCCTGAAATTGTTTTTTTTATTGTGAAGAAAAAAAAATTTTTTTCAATATTTTTTCCTTTTGAAGGTCCATCATAAATTGTTGCGTAAATTTTTTGCTTTCTACCAGATCTGCGGTGTTTTTGCTCTGTCTGTGGTACTTGTAAATCAAAAAGTATCATATAATTCGTATAATTCGTCTTCTTTTGCGGAGTTTCTTCCGATTCTTCAGTACTCCTTTTCTTTAGCTGGTTGATGTGTCTTTTATGGGTAAATTTTTTCCCTTTTACAATGTACACCATATTCCCAATCCGCTTTTTGTATGACTCCTGGTTCCCACGATGTCGTATTATTTTTATAATTCTTTGAAAAAACTTTTTCATTTGTGTGGAATTTTCGCTTAGGAACCATTGCGACTGGTGTTTGTATCTTATTTTTAGGTATCAATTTATCAAATGCAGATCTTGCAGGCTTGATGGGGCAGATTTATTCGGAGTAATGCGGTATACTTGCAGGAATAGCTGTAACGCCTTCCTAGTCGGGGTACCCGTTGCTTTTCTAAGAGCCCTTTTTAGCGTATCGACAAACTTTTCGGCTAGTCTGTTGCTGCGTGGGCGATACGGAAGAATCCTCACGTGATCCACTTGAAAATTCTGGCAGAATTCTGCGAATTCTTTGCTCGTGAATTGAGTACCGTTGTCACTAACCACAGTATCTACCACTCCAAACCTTGCAAATAATTCATGCAATTTATTTATCGTATTTTGTGATGTTGGCCTCTTCATTTGGAAAACTTCGGGCCATTTACTATAGCTGTCAACTACGACTAAATAATGCCACCCGTCAATTGGACCCGCAAAATCAATATGAATCCTTGACCATGGCCTGTCGGTTTTTGGCCATGGCTTCTGTAGAATTTGTGGTGATTTTGATGCCAAAATGCAGCCTTTACATCTGCCGACCATAGACGCGATGTCGTTGTCCATACCTGGCCAGTAGACGTATGCTCTCATGAGGCTCTTCATTCTATTTATGCCCGGGTGACTAGCATGAAAATCTTTCAATATTCTTTTTTGGAGTGTACTAGGGATTACTACCCTTTCACTATATATTAGCACATTATCACACATAGAAAATGTCCCTTGAATTTTTTCGTCTTTTTTAGCTAGTTTGTCTTTTATTTCCATAATATATTTGTCCTTTTCTGCCTCTTTTTTGATGTCCTTAAGCGATACTAGTAATTCTCGAATTGCGTTCGCCAAATTTTCTTCAACCTCGTCCTCTGCTCTGAGGGATGCGATTATCGTATCCTCTAATGGTTCTGTTGCTTTCAGAATGAGTCTTGATAGACCGTCTGCGGGACCAATTTTGTGGGTGGACAAATATTGTATTTTAAAGTTATAATTTAGCAAAATTGTTCCCCACCTAAGCAATCTATTTGCGGTGTATGTTTGCAGACCCTTCTTCAAACCGAATATCGTTACCAGAGGCTTGTGGTCTGTCTGCAGCATAAAATACCGTCCATGTATGTATCTATGGAACTTTGTTACAGCGAAGATAATCGCCAATGCCTCTTTTTCGATTTGTGAATAGTTTCGCTCAGCAGGTAGTAGCGATCTGCTTGCATGAGCGATCGGTCGAACTTTACCATCCTTCCACCTGTGCAATATGCACGGACCTACGCCATGTGTACTCGCATCGCTCGCCACGATGATAACTACTTTTGGAAAATGTACCAGAAATAAATCTGATGTCAACTTTTCTTTTATATCCTTAAATGCTTGCTCGCATTCTTTTGTCCATATCCAAAGTTTTTCTTTTTTTAGTAGATCGTTAAGAGGAGCTCGTAGAATGTGGAGGTCTGGGATAAAATCCTGGTAATATGACACCAAGCCTAAAAAACTTTGTAGGGATTTAATATCCTTTGGCTCCGGCATATCTTTTATTGCTGATGCTCGATTTTTATCTGGCTTTTTCCCTTCTTTATTTACTATATGTCCCAGATACTTGATCTCTTCCAGGAGAAAATCGCATTTGTTTTCTTTCACTCTAAACCCATAGCTTCTTATCCGTTCGAAAACTTTGCGTAAATGGTGTTTGTGTTCATCCACCAATTCACTTTTCACGAGTATATCGTCGAGATATGCTATCGTGTAGTCTAAACCGGATAACATAGTATCCATTATTTGCTGGAATATTGCGGGTGCTGTCTTCACCCCGAACGGTAAACGTTCGTATCTGAACAAGCCTTTATGCTTGTTAATGCATAACAACTTTGCGCTTTCGTTATCCATGGGTACTTGCAAGTATGCCTCGCTAAGGTCTATTTTCGAAAAGATTTTTCCACCATTTAACTTTGCGAACACTTCTTCGGGACTTGGTAGTGGATAGTGAAACTTTTCTATTGCGTCGTTTAACCCGGTTGAAAAATCGGCGCAGACGCAAATTTCGCCAGATTTTTTCTTTACGTAGACAGCCGGAACTGTCCAGTCACTGTATTCCGTTTTCGAGATCACACCAATTCTCGTTAGTCTTTCGAGTTCTTGGTCAATTTTTTCTAATGCGGCAAAAGGGATGCTACGCTTTTTTTAAAAAATTGGTTGAATATTTTTCTTCAGCTGTATTTTTGCTGATGCTTCCGTGCAACGTCCAAGTCCTTTAGCGAAAACTTCGGGGAATGCTATTTTCAATTCTGTTTGTAAATTTTTTATGTTGTCTTTGCTTTCACTAATGTTGTTACAAAAAGAACTAATGGGCACGTCCCATAGATTGAACTTAGTGATTGCGTCAGTCCCAAACAGGTTGTTCGTGTTTTTCATTACAAAATTTTCATTTTTATAGTCTTGTTGTTGAAGGTTATATTCACCCACATTTCACCTTCAAATTTGATCTTTTTTCCAGTTACCGTCCTGGCTATTTTGTTGGACTTTAGCAGAGTTGGCTTTCCTAGATTTTCCCATGTTTGTGTGTTAATAATCGAAATGTCAGATCCTGAATCCAGTTGCATTTTAACCTTCTTGTTGTACATTTTTACATGTAGGTATTTTCGAATATTCAGGTCTTGATCTTCATCTGACTTAGTAACTTTTACTCGACTTCTGCTTAATTTTCTACACTTGGACATCTTATGTCCTACTTTCTTGCAATTTCTGCAAGCTTTATTTTTATATGGGCAGTCATTGTACCAGTGCCACTGGCCGCATCCGTAACATGCACTCGGAGGGAGTTTTTTTCTATAGCCTCTGTTCATTCTTGTGGTAGGATACCACTTCCGTTCAGGCGATGGAGAATGGAAACGAGTCTTCCTATTTACTTTCTTCACATTTGCGATAGCAGTTTCTTCTATTTTCTCTGAATCTTGCTTAATGCTTACGCATTGCTGACAGTACTCGGCTAGCTTTTGTAGTGTCGTGTTTGCTCATTTTCTAGCTTTGCTAAAATGCGTCTTCTCATTTCGCTATCTTTTTTAGACACTAAGCCTAGCACGAATATTAGACACTTGAAATTGTCCGCCGATAATTCGGACAAGCGAAAATCGTCACACGTCTTATTTACGATTGACGCGAAAGTGGTGTAGTCTTCCTGCTCGCTTTTTTGAATATTAAGACATTTCCACGTTTTGTGAAATAATGATAATCTGGGGTTGAAGAGCTCTTTTAGTAATTCAATCGCTTCGTCGAATTTTAAGTCTCTTGTCTTTTTGGGTAATATAAAGTCCGTAAATTTATTATGTTCTGTCGTTCCCAGTTTCCGTAGTAACAATCTTATCTTTTTCTCATCTGGCCATGTTTGGCAATCGACATCATAAAAGTCCTGATATCTATGATAATATCTTTTTTTTTTTTTTTCCTCTTCTGGGTTATAAGTAAAACTTTCGATCGTCGACCATATTGTGTCTTGAGAAAAAGTACTTTCATCCGAGTCTTTCTGCTTACACAGTATAGCTTTATGTATAAGTTCAGTCATTGCTAACTGTTTCTTTTCATTTTCTTCTTGTATATTATTTTGTTTTTCGTGTAGCTCCAGAAATCGTTTTGCATTTTCTTCAATTAACCTTTCCTTTTCTTCCTTTTGTTCTTTCTGAAATTTAAGTTTTTCTTTCTGAAAACGTTCTTCACTCTCTTGTTGTCTTTGCATCTGATACTTAATGAGTTCCAGCATAGATGATTGAAATTGCTCCATGATTATGTATGTGTAGAGAAAAAAGAAAGCGAAATTATGTGTGTTTTTTTTCTCTGAGGGGGGCCAATAAATTAATCAAATTCTCTGGCACGACAAAAAATTTTTTTTTTTTTAGCACAAAACATTGGTTATTATAGATTCCAATAGAATAAATAAGTTAATGTCTAACTTACAGTTTTTTCTTTTTTTCCTGTCGATAAACTTTTCAATCCTTTGCTGTGAAAAACTGCTTCAACTCTAAATTTTCCCGTGTTGAAATCGCTGTGGCGGTATTTATTTTTCAACGAAAGTTCTTTTTATCCGTTCGAATGCTCGTCGCCACTGTTGAGATGTTGAGTGTTTCCGCGTGCGTGTATTGAAATAAGGACAAACACATACTTAGGGAAAATACTGGTATATCTGAAGAGGTATTTACAACAGAGAGATTAGTAGTCAAACGAACGCAGGTTAGTCAGTAACAATCAGAAAGAGTATAAAGTCCAACTGTCTCTTCCGGTAGAGAGACTGAAGTGTGATGGTCACCTGATCTAATATTTATTTGCACAATAGGTACAAAATGTGGCACAAGGCCTAAATGGGGGTTGGGGAAGAACGGTCTTCTTTTGTCTTAATTCTAAACTTAGCTAGTCACAGACACGGACCCAAACATACCAACAATATTCCTATCACCAAAACAACACATTCACTCCTACCTTTCTTACTACGTCCACCATAATACCTCAAATTCTCTATGAAATGCTAAATAGTCCCCATATGTACATTTTAAAGTCTGTGTGTGTGTGTGTGGGGGGAACAACAATTTTAAAAAAAAACAATGATTAATTACAATATGATTTAATCTTATTTACATAAAACAAAACAAAATAGGGTTAGTAATAAAACCCCACACAATCCCTAAATGTGGCAGAAACATCAGTTAACTGGACGAAATCAATGCGGGACTATGAAAAATAAGGGAAACACTCATTCCTCCAAAGCATTCACATAGGCACACACACATTCATACACAACAACAAATACGAAAAATCACACACACGAAACGAAAGGCGCCCCGCATCCACCAGAGAACTGACATCACTGACCACCTAACGAGGGAGGGGATGGGGAATTAAACAAAAGAAAAATAGGGACAGAAAAAAAAGGGACCAATGAGCATACATACCCTAGCTAAGTTAATCAGAAAAAGGAAACTAAAGAAAAAAAAAAAAACCTATACTAGCCTAATATCGGGGTGGGTTGCCTCTGTTCAACCCTGATAGGACAAAATCCTGTGCCTAACCGACATCCAAATGCTACTCTAGGTCAGCCCTTTTCACTCTACACATTCGCGCAAGATTTACCCACTTTTTGCCAAATTCTGATGAAGGGAGCCGCCGCCTTTCCATCCTAATCTTGACTTTAAGCTGATGCTTAAAGTACAAGATCAGTTGGGAAGAGGTGAACTTCTCGCGATCATAGAATTCCTTCTGACGCGTCGTCCAAATCACGACTCTCATAACCCCTAGTAATCAACAGAACACATAGTGTTCAGCCTTCGTCAATTGCGGCACCACATTGCTACAAACAGAACTGGCTTCCAGGACAAAAAAATTTCCCTGCAGCATGTGAACCATGAGGCCTTCAACAAACCTGCACAACGGCACTACCGTCTTGCACTGAAAAAAGGCGTGACCAATGGTCTCGACTTCCCCAGATACAGTGACGACAGTTTGGATATTTCTTTAAAGCCTGCTGAACAAAGTCTCTTGCCGACCAGGAGGGCCCAATGAATCATCAGCCAGGTGAGTGATGCCTCATCATTATTGAGATATTTCAACCCAGGCGCCCAAGGCCATAATAGCGAGCCTCCTGCTTCGTAAGACCGAGCTCGCCAATCAGATCATCTTGAACGGCTCCCCTAACTAACAGTCGATACAATGCCTTACGAGACAACGCCTGTGCGTCGGAGAGGCCATCCGACGTCCGTAAGAGGAGTTTCAGAGCATGACGACATTCGCGGTAGAAAGAGCACTCGGCTCGGGGTGTACGGCCGGCCTCCTCCTCGCACGAGTGCACACTTCTCAGGGATGGGAAATGTCTTCGGACGTCTTCTTTCCAAAAGGTGCCCACCTCATGCGAACTGCGACACATTCGGTCTATAAAGGTAATGCGAAGCATATGTTGACGAATCTCAATGCTAGGCATACCCAGACCGCCCTCAGAGGGATGAAGGCAACAGATCTCGCGAGATACCATATGGGCCTTGTCTCTCCACAAGAAAGAGAACAAGGTCCGTACTAATAAAATTAGTCTGGCATACGGGAGTGGAAGTACAGAGAGTCGGTACAGGAGAATCGGATAGATGTGTGAAACACAAACTGATTTCCCTTCCGTTCAGGAAAGTCTCCTCCGAGACCACAGATTAACCGCGATCTCGGCCTTCCCTTGTACCTCCGACCAGTTCATTTCCAACTGGAGATCAGGACCGAACCAGACGCTGAGATCGGCCCATCCATCCAGAGGAACGGTCCGGGAAGAGAAACTCCCTTCCACGCACCCAACCGCAAGCCCACAGACTTATCGCGGTTGATCTTGGCCCCTGTCACCATCTCATAGCCACTGATCTCTTTGCTGACTTCGTCAATCTCGGTTCTGCTTGACACAAGAACCGAAACGTCGTCAGCATAGGCAGAATACCTGGCTGAGGTGGAAGCCCCAGGCAAGGAAATTCCGCGCAGGACCAGATTCGCCTTTAATTTGCGAAGGAATGGTTCTAACACAAGAACGTAAAGCAAAGGCGAGAGCGGACAACCTTGACGAATGGAGCGAGACAATACGAAAGGCTTTGATCTTACCCCATTCACGTCTACCAGCGCACCGGGGGTCGCATACAAAAGTCGGATCCAGGAGCGAAAATCGGCTCTGAAACCGGCTGCTGAAAGGACAGCCTCCAGAAAGCGATGGTCAACCCTATCGGAGGCCTTGGACTGATCTAAATTAATCAGCGCGGCTTCTCTGTCGACTTGTTCTAAGATCAAGCGTACCATATGAAGGTTATCCTGAATAGTCCTGCCCTTCATAGCACAAGTCTGTTCCGGGCCAATCAGACGAGACAGGACAAGCTGCAAATGGTTGACAATGGTCACCTGATCTTCCCAGATCTCTATAGAACTGTCCAATTAGTAGTAGAGAGATCAGTCCATTCTGATGAGAAGGTGGGTGCGCCCCAACAGTATCTTAAGCATTTCTTGTTGTAGAATTATAGCTGATGTTTGTTGCATGTTGCTACCTTCTCCTGCATATATAGGATTCCATTGTTAAAATGATTATTATTCTGAAGAAGTTCTTACAGAGGATGAAAAGCATAACATAAGATTTTTTTCCATTTTGTCATTCAGTTCCCATCCTGATTTATTGAAATCATTTTCTCTCTTTGATGTTAAAGTCACAAGTCTGTTATACCGTTATAGTGGTGTGGGCTTAGGGGTTAAAATGAACAGTTGATTTGTCCATGCTAAGAAGAGTAATGGAGAATCATAATGACAAGGAAACACAGAAGTAATTTTAACAAAACAGGATAAGGAATTTATTTACAGATTCACATGCTTGAAGTTTCAGTAGATTGTTTCAGTAAATAAATCAGAAATTTTTGAAATCCTTAGTTTTAATGTATTGTCTCGAAGAGGAAATGTTCACACAACAGATTGGAAACATAATAATACTCAAGAATGCTTAAAACAAAGGTAAGAGAGTTTGTTGCTCAGTGAAGGAATATATGATTTGCATACGTTCAAAACTAGACAAAGAGAGATAGTTTGAAATATTTAGCTTTCTTGGATTGTTGAAAGAAAACTGTTTGGCAAAAACTCTGGATGTAGAGAACAGAAACAAAAGCTTTCACATAAATTCACACAGTCTTCTCTTATTAACTTAATTTTTCTCCTCATTTTATATAAAAAGAAATTTCTTATAGGCTTGGTATATTCTTTTCTGTCTTCTTCTTGACTCGATAGCTAATTTCTATGAAGACAAGGTTTTCATTGATCCAAAACAATTTCACATAGGCTTGCAAATTTATTTCCCTCTTCTACTTAGCTTGCTGGTCAATCCCTGTGAAGGCAAGCTTTTCATAGTTTTGTGAATTCCTTTCCATCTTTTTCCTCAGCTCACCCAAATTTGAAGTGGATTAAAGGAGTTATTATTTTGTACTCACTACACCCTCTAGCCTTCTTCAGATGCTTGTCATATTCAATAACATTCTCAAAATTTAAAAATATCTTGTTGGTACAAGATATTCTCTAGCACAGACAGTAGATTGAGAATAGTCAAACCATATACAGGATAAATAAATTGGTTTAAAATTACTAAATACAGCAGGTACAAGGGTACAATAATGAAAACTTTGTGACTATAGCAACCAAGAATTGATGTTTAATAATAATCATTTCTACTCTTAGAAATTTATACACATTAATGGTATATTGATAATTTAGGCAAATGCAGAATAAGCAAAGAAAATATTGACTTCTTTAAAATAATTTATATAATAATTTATACTTTCCATAAAAGTATAATTAGACATGGCTTATGATGATTATTTTATAAATTGATAAAATTAAATTCACTGCCGTAAAGTAAATGTTTCTAAATTACAAGATTTCTTTTTTATGGTTTTTGCATTTCATCTTACTTTTAAATCACATCTTGTAGAGTACAAAATAAAAAGATATAAATTATTCAGACAGTCATTTTTCTGCATATTTTTGGGTCATAAAATGCAGTAAATTAACTCCACCTGTGAATACTTTCACTTCCTTACACTAGATTAATAGAAATTGTCTTAATTGCAACTGATGTAAATGTATGGTTATAGTTTGGTATTGGTAGTATTAACCATTTCCTTATAAGGAAACATTCAGCATTCATTGACTGAGCAGCCAGTGTTACTATCATTTGAATTTACAAAATCTTTCGATTAAAACAATTTTTCACGAAAAGACCTTTTTAAAATTCACTAATTATTTCCAGTATTGATGGGAGTTTCCTTCCTAGCTTTATTTTTGAAGTAGTGTGGAATATCAGCATCTTAATTATATCATTATTTTCTCTTTGAGTTACATGTGCTATCCATTTTAGTTGTTCCTGATGTTGAAAGTGATAGGGTTTCTGTTATAAGGTAGTTCTTTGTGATTCTGTAGCATATTTCTATTAGTATATTTATTTGCGATGTGGTATGGAATGCTTAAATCATCAATGCCCATCTCTTCACATCTGTGTTTGTATATACACAAATCATACATCTTGGTAAAGATTAAATAGACTGGGGCTCTCATTTCCTCCTAGTCATACCCTGATGAGGTTTAAAATGTATTGGTATTGGGATCCTCAACATGTACAACTTTATGAACCAATATAGTTCTATCAAATCTAGACATTTAGTTGAGTCTGAGTATGGAAGGTGGTTTCTAATGTATGAGAGGAAAAAGTCTATTGATGTGGTCATATGCTGCTGTGAGAACAACATAGCAGGTATAGAATTTTCTATTATAAAGGTATATAATTTCTTGAAATTGTTTGATGACATATATGACATTACACTCCTTTCCAGAACAAAAGTCAAATTGGGTTTTGTTAGAAGTTGACTTTCATAGAATAATGGGAATCTAGTTAATACAATGTTCATTATTAGTTTCACCATAATAGAACCAATTGAGATATCTCTTGAGTATCTTGAGGACAACCTTTTTGTTTTATTTATTTATTTATTTATTTTGCATTAATGCAGGCTATATTCCCCTGCTTTGGGATGTGCACCTCTGATTTCAAACTTCCTTTGTGAAACTGAGAAACTTGTTTTTAAATTCAGAGAAAGGGTATGCTACTTTCAAAAGTTCTGTCTCAATGCCAAGTGATGGTGGCATAAGGCCAAAAGTATGGAGCACCCAGTGATGATCAAACTCACTATTCAGTTATAACTGAACTATCAAGACAAGCTTGCTAACCATTATACCATGTTGAAGTACCCAATGATTTTCTAAGCGTAGCTTAGATGTGGAACAAAGCCTAAAGTGTTGAGCACTCAGTGAGGATTGAAATCACTACTCAATCATAATTCAATCTAGTGAGGCAATGTCAAGTGATGACTAAGGCATTTCTTCTGTTTGATTCATATTTTCTATGATATTGTGATTTTTTATTTTTCTCCACATTTCAGTATATAATCTATACAGTTTGGCTTCATTAATTTAATTTCCAATTTCCCAAAGATATTGGTTTCTCAGAGCATTAACTATTTTTTTAAAGTGTTAAAAAAATTAATACAAGAAAGAAACAAACAGAAGAGAAAAAATGGAACTATAAAGAAAAGAAAAAAAAGCAAAGAAAAAGTACAAACATAAAAAAAACATAACAAATATTAAAATAAACATTTTATTAAAAATATAATTATGATTTTTCCAGTTTTAAAACTTAATTTTTTTTATAATTTGATCTGCAATTCAAGAAAAAAAATAGAAATATTAATAGGATTTTTGTTTCTTCTCCAGAAATCAGTGCTGATTTTGATTTGGTATTCCAACAACAGTCTACCAAAGACTATGTTCACCTAAGGATGTTTCCTAATCCTGAAGAGATCAGTGTATGCTTCTGGATGCGAACACTGGATGTAAGCAGCATGGGAACAATTTTCTCCTACAGTGTAGAAAATAATCAACCTTACAACTCAGACACCTTTACACTCTATGATTATGGACGGTTACAGGTATGGAAACCTTATTTTCGGTTTGTTGTGTCATTAGCATCACTTTAAAAATAGTTCCTTTCTTGAAAATAAAGAAAAGGATATTTTTATTTTTGTTTATATTAATTATAAAGAAAAAAATTATAGGTTATTTTCACTTTTAATTTAAAAATATACAATGTGGGAGGATATTTTTATAATTTTATTTAAAAACGTTTGAAAGAATGGGTAAATAGCAGGACAGACTGGGTTCTATAGCCTTGGATGGCAACTGGTCTAGGAGAAGGAAAACTCTGAATTCAAAACCTGCAGAAGGTCTTTTGGGGATCTTGTAGCATGTAGTGTACCAAGTCTCTGTATTCGGCCCTTCAAAAAGTGTGGTTGGTTCTGCACAAAGCTTTCGGCACTATAATCAGATCATATGTGCTGGTGTCTGGCTGTCAGTTCCTAGGAACTGCATTGCTTGACCCTCATACATTGAATACAACGGAAGAGTCCACCATATTTATGAATTATTATGAGTTATATATATATATATATATATATATATATATATATATATATATATATATACATACACATACATACATATATATATACATACATATATATGCACATACATATTTATATATATACATATATACATACATTTATATATATATATATATATATGTACATACATATATATATATATGAGCTATTATAAATTATATATATATATATATATATATATATATATATATATTGTTTCTATCGAAATCATTCCAAGCTTGGTAGTAAAGCCATTAAGACATAAAGGGATGTGAAGGAATTAGAAAACTAAAACCATAGAAGAGTAATCAGGAAGACAGTAGATAACAATTGGCATTTCATTTAAATTTTTGAAGATTAAAGTTAACTGGAAAGCATGGAGCTGAAGAGAGTTCCACAACTGAGAAGTCCAAGAAACAAACTATTAGCATAGAACCCTGACAAAGAGTATTTACTGTGGTGGGAAAGTGACACCAGGTCAGGACCACTAATAGATTCTTCTTTGGATTTTGTTGAGAATCTCTAAATATATATCAGGAGCACCAAACCATATATACAACCGCAATATTCTAAGCATGAACAAATGGTAGACTTATAGGTATGTAACATAGATTCTGGCAAGAAAAATTGTTAGCACGACACAATGATCCGACATTCTTAGCACCTAGCAATGGATTCAATATAGTCTTTCTACTACATATCAGCCTGAGAAGGTGCAACGAGTCACTTTCCTGGAAGTTAGCATCAGCTATGTTGATGGAAGGCAGAAATGGGTCTCTCAGATGATTAATAAAAAGCAGTTTATTATTGGAGGTGTTAAAATTACCAAGCCATTCTTTGCTATTGTTAACAACAGACTGAAAGTGGTTTGTGACCTGATTTGCCAATTTGAACTGATCAAACTTATTATTAAAAGTAAATATTTGTGTCATTAGCATAGATACAAAGTTGAAAGGTGATGTCATCAGGAAGATCATTAATGAAATGGGGGATACCTGCTTTTAGTACAAAAAGATCTAGAAGAGTGACCATTGAAAATAACTTTCATTTCACAATTTGATAAGAAAGACGATCAGTTCAAAAATTTGACCAGGGACTAACTTTTCAAATCGTAAAGAAGACCTGTATGTCAAATGCTTTTTAAGATATCCAAAGCAATAGCCAAGCTTCACTACTCTTTTATATATGTGTGTGTGTGTGTGTGAATGATTATGAATGCATTATGCTTGTATTTTCTACAAGTATGTTTTGGATGGAGACTGGTAAGTTTTTTTGTGTGTATTTAAATGAGTTCTGATGAAGCTGTGGTTGGATAGGTGTAACATAAGTCATCTGAATAGGCCTGTAGTAGGGTGACCAATTACATTGGTCACCCTACTACATACCTATTCAGATGACTTATGTTACTACATTACGAGTTCAAATGCCCCTTAAGGAACTGATAAAACTGACCGCATAAAAAATTATTTATGTGGTCAGTTTTATCAGGAACACAGTTCCTTAAGGGACATTTGAACTCGTAAATAATGTTCATTCTTTGTAGTTTTGATTTTGTGGGTGTGTTGCTATTTTTGAGAATAAGGTTAGCTGTTTTAAATTTTTGTACTTGATAATTTAATTTTTTTTTTCAAGTCAATTGGGGTAGTGTATTTCTTTATATTTCTAAGTGAAGATTCATTTTGTTTATAGTTGATGTATATTTGACTTTTGTAGAAAATATTTATATTATTTTTGTCTGTGTGTTCAGTATTGTTATTATTTACTTTGGAAAGAAATAGTCTAATCTGGTGGTCGATGAGGTGGTTACGAAAACCAATGTCAAATAATGTCTGTTTTACATTGTTGAGTTCTTTAAGGAAAAGTAAATGAGAGATTGAATTCTCATATGCTCTCTTTAGGAAGTTTTTTTATCACTGCCATTTTGTATCTGAGTGGGCATTCACTCTTAAAATTAAGGTGGCAAGAGTTTCTGCTAGTCATTTGGACAGTTTCTATGCACTCTGTGTCCAGAAAAGAAAACACTTGTTTGAACACAAGAAAAATTAAATAAAAAGCTTAATTACAGTACGTTGTATGTCATCTTTAATGAAACATATATAAATGAAGGATTGGTGCTTAAATACACAATATATATATATACAGTGGAACCTCGATTGTTGAACAGCTCCCTTTTTGAACAAATTGGTTGTCAAATAAAATTTCAAACTAAAAATTGCTCCGTTTGTCATACCATAACTTGGTTGCCGAACATACCAACAACAACACGCATGCAGCATGTGATCACTGAGTGACTGAGCGTGTGGCATGATTGGAACCAATCTTGCCTCAGCCTGCACTCAGAGTATTCATGCTAAGATTTCATGGGATTTGAGACACAGCCTACTGAGGGCAAAAGTATAGGCCTGGAAGTCAACAGTAATGAGGTTGAAGAGTCGGTGGAGGAATACAGCACCGAGTTGTCTACTGACAAACCCAAACTCCTTCAGAAGAAGCAGCAGAAGGAGGAGCTTGAGGGGATATCTTCGGAAGAAGAGGAGGGAAGGGGCAATGTGTCTAGTGCTCTTATTAAAGAAATGTGTGCAAAATGGGGTGAAGTGAATTTTGTTGAAATGTATTACCCTGATAAGGCAGTAGCAAGCCGTGTCAGTAACCTTTTCAATGACAGTGTCATATATCACTTCTGTAACATTGTGAAACAGAGACAAAAGCAAGTTTCAATAGAAAGGTTTTGGTGAAAAAGAGACCTAATGAGTCCCAGGCAAAATCTGTTAGCAAGAAACAGAAAATCCAGGAGATGGGGGACTCCCCTTCCAAACAATAACATCCCTTTCCTCCTACCTCCTCTCTACTCTCGACCTGTGCCATCAAGACTCCTCAGCACAAGTAAGGATGAATAAAATTGCTTTTCTTATTTATATGCAGCTTTATTCTTTATTCACTTTTTTTTTTTTTAGATCTAATGATTTTTATTGGTCTTGCATATGAACACAAAATACTGTTGTCAAAGTTTGAATAGGCGATCATCTAGAGCCCAGGAATGAATTAATCCATCTTACATTGATTCCTATGGGAAAATTGTTTCAGTTTTTTAACTTTTTGGTTCACAAACAGCCTTCAGGAATGAATTAAATTTGAAAACCAAGGTTCCACTGTATCTATCTATCTATCTATCTATCTATATATATATATATATATATATATATATATATATATATATATATGTATATATTCTAGTCATTTGAAGATTGTGAGACCATGAAACTTGAGTGATGACTCAGACTGTCTTTTGTTAAGTCTTGACTTTGTGAAGCGATTTTTTCTGTCTGGGTAACCTGGACATTGAGCGCTTTACTGAGTAGATCAGTGGTTGCATTTTGGTCTTTCTTTCTTTTTTTCTTTTCTTGTTTAGGATTTAGGCAAGTTGTCTGTTGGTCACATGAACATATTTGGTTTTTCATTAGTAATATATACTGGATTACTTTTTGCTGCTTTGATAGAAGGTCACTTATATGACAGACCTTGTTACCTATAATGCCCTAATTACTAGTATATATAAATATTCAAGCTATTATCCAACCTCATTTTGGTCTTGATCATGTTGAAAATATTTCAGCATCATTGTCTGTATTTGTGTGGAAGTCTTGAGAGATGATAAATTTGGCCATGGATCTAAATCTGGGGAGTTTTGATTCAGCTCATGTTTTGCTGCTACACTGAGGGGGTATTGAAGTGTCCTCTCTAGGTGTGTAAACTTGAAAAGGCTGAGAATACTTGACGTTGGTGTTGTCATCAGCTGCCTCATCACATCCTCTTTAGTCTCATGCACTAGAAGTTGCAAGACTACAAATCTAGATTGCAGAGGGTGTTGATAGATTTGGATAATTCTATTTTTGTCAAAATCCTCCACAAGACTTTGCTTGATCTACTCATTCAGTCATTGAAATAATTAAGTCTCAAGATTGTTTTTGAATTAAGTGAAGAATATTCTTAGACACTTAACTGCATTTTCTTTTAGATAAAACCAATAAAAATAAAATTATTTGTTTAAATAAATGAAAAAATATCATTGATCCTTCTGGAAAAAGACTTACCATTTATTGTTTATTCATTGTAGTTATTTGTCAATGGTCAGCATTTGATTATTGGCTTGTCTTTGAATGATGGTCTGTGGCATCATTTGTGTATAACATGGAGCAGTGTCCAAGGGGAATGGTATTTATATATTAATGGCACTGAAGCTAAACATGGTCAAGGATTAGCAACTGGATTCAAATTGCCTTCAGGTGGAGACTTTCTGATTGGTAAGTTGAAACATATTCTGTTTGATTTGTTTGGAAATGTGTTATTAGGATTAATTCTTGGATAATTGCATTTCATGGATTGCAGATCCAATAAAAAACAAATTATAGGATAAAAACTTTACCTTAAGACAACTGCTAAATTGATCATCTGGAACTTTTAAATGCTAAAATAAAAGCAGCTATAAAAAAAAAAATCCAAATCATGGTGGCTGTTTTTCAATGTTTTTTTTTTCAAATATTCTATTCCACAACTCAAACTTTCTCAATTTTTTTTTTTTTATTATTTATTTTTCTTCGTAAATATTTTTTTATTCATAGATGTTACTAAAATATTAACTCACTAGCAATATACAGACTTGTTATGTTTGTATGCAAGTAAAAAAATTAAAAAAACTCTATTACATGTACCATATTTTTTAGTAATATACTTCAGAATGCTCACAAAAATAAGATTATTCAATAATATATTCATGTAATAATATATACATGTATATATAATTGCTTTAAAAATTAATTTAGAACAAGATTCAAATAAAAAAATCTTAAATTACAAAGTAAAATATAATTTGTTGTCTTTTCATATTTACCAAGAATATTAAGTTTTTGCCATGTACATAATGATGAATTTTTCTTTTATAACACTTTAGATATTCAAGCCTTTTTCTATTTTCTTACAATTATATAAAAGGTGTTTCTTTTTCAAGAATAAATTTTTCTATTGCTATATCTTACCTTAGGTTCCTTTACAAATACAGTCTGTTTGAAATTATTCAAATCATATAAACCTCAATAATATAATTTGGATTTGAATAAATCCAATAACTTTAATAAAACATGTTGATACTACTTAAAAATTTAACTCAAGCTTTGTTTTGACATTTAAATTAATTGTCTATAATTTCACAAATGATTTTCAGAGCAAATTTGAGTTCTGAAGTTTATGTAATTTGCATAATAACTGCAGACGGACTGCAGAAAACTTAAATTTCTTCTTTCCAAAATGCTCTCTATTCTTGCTAAAATTTACAAGAGTTTACTTTTTTTAGATCAAATATATTCTTGATTGTTAGTCAATTGGACTAATAGAAAATTCTTTCTTCCATCAAATTATTTATCATTGTTAGAATGCTAGTTTCACAGACTCTTACAACTGAACTCAGTTTGATCCGCATTGGGTGGTTCAAACCATTTTTTTTGCTAGACTATAAACTATTAAGTAAATACTATGGCTACCTTATCTCAAAGACCATTACTATTGAGGTGCCTTCCATGAGACTATACTAAGCTTAGTGAATACTATGAATACTTCTTTGTCAAACTAGTAAACTACTTTCACAGACTGTTACTATTGAATTTAGTGCTTTTTTATATCTTCTTGGCAACACTAATTATAAAATACTACCTAATAAGAAAATTTAGGCTTAATAACAAAGTATAGGGCATTTTTCCATTTGCAACTAGTAAAAAAATTGACAATATTCGGTTAGAATAATTATCTATAACCATTATTATTATTATATTTTTCAAACTAGACATATCTGGTGATTATCTCTTGGAATCAAGTGACAGCAAGTCTCTTCTAATTTTCTCAGTATCCTCATTTACTTGACCAGTTCTGTGATCTGAGTCATTTTAAATTTTCCTTTTGGGGGTTACTCTCTAAGGACTGAAGTTATTATTAGTGACTTGCCAGAGCAGGCTTCCTAATCATTATGCCTCTTTTATTATTTTTGCTGTCATTATTGATGTTAGCGTAGCATAACAGTTATCAGCTTAGAAAGTGAAATAAATGAGCCAAATTTGATCCTGTTTGATCTTTTGCATTCACTTTCACACAAATGTCCTTGGGAAAAGAATGAATCCATTTCTTCTCCTCCCAGCTATAATTTAAATAACAGGCTAGCCTAGACTCTATATTCTTGGTTGGCAGCCAGTCAAAGAAAGAACTACTCTGAATTCAGAACTGTAGAGAAGGTTAGAGGAAACCACTCCACTATCTTCCTCAAGAAGTCATGGCTATTCACAAGTAATAATGACAAGGAATCTGTGGAGATCCATAATTGCTCAAATCCTGAAAGGACATGTCATTTAAAAGATGATGATAATGACATCAGTAATTTTTTTAGAAATGTATTATGATACAATAATACTTTTGAATTTGTATCCTCAACTTCATTGTTTTTATATAATATTTCAACCACTGTACTCTTAAACTTTTGAAAAAAATTCCTACATAAATTATGAGATTACGAGTCCAAAAGCTTTATTTTATAATAATCCACATATATAAATTGCAATTTATCCATATATACTTGATCTGAAGATCATTGAGACATAAAAATGACAGTCACCTGTCTGTATCTACACTGCATGCCAAATTATTATCGAGATAACTTTTTTCTAATATTTCAAAAACCGTCCAATCAATTCACACAAAATTTTCACACAATGTTGGCAACACTGACCTGCGCAATCGCTGAAATATTTTGTACTGATCTGCGCAATGTAAAGAAACTGGCGCCATATTTGTTATCAGCACGGTGATTTGAGCGTGCCAAATTATTAGAAAAGTATAAGAATTTAGTGAAAAGATGGGCCATAAAAGCAGTTTAAGTAATGCTAAAAAGAAAACTATCACCTCAGAACTCTCAAAAAGTAAATCTACCCTAGAAATTTTTAAAATGATAGGGAAGTGTCATCAAACAGTGAAAAAATTCACCGACCCTACTACACAAGTACACATAAAAGGGCATATAAAGGCAAGCCGAGGGTTATTTCACGTCGTCTCATGTCACGACTTAAACGAGAGGCCACAAAGAACCCTGGACTTACCAGTCAAGAGCTTTTCAGTCGTATTGGGGATCCTATTGTGTCTAAAATTACTCAGTGTCAGTATCTGAGGGAAATAGCAACAACAGTCAAACCTGTATCGAAGCCTCCGTTGAAAAATCGATTGAAATGAGCCGAGGACAATATGAAGATTGACTTCTCTAAAGTTTTGTCCACAGACGAAACTCGAGCAACACTTGATTGGCCAGACAGATGGTGCAAAGGCTGGGTAATGAACGGACAGAATCGCCATCAGTGTTTGAGACGCCAACAAGGTGGTGGAGGCATAATGATCTGAGGTGGTATTATTGGAAACACATTAGTGGGCCCATGGACAGTACCAGATGGTGTCAAAATGACTGCTGATGCATACATAGCATTTATGAAGGAGCATCTTGAACCGTGGATGAAAAGGCAAAGAGTTGCTTTCAGAAGGGCCATTGTTTTTTATACAAGATAATGCTCCCTCACACGCTGCTCACAAGACTACTGAATATTTGAAACAGTTAGGCTTCGATGGACCTCGAAAAATGAAGTGGCCAGCACATTTTCCGGATTTGAACCCAATCAAAAACCATTGGAGCATCATGAAGTGAAGACTGTACGCCAACGGACGACAATTCAGGAGCACCGCTGAGTTATGGGAAGCAATTCTTGACATATCTCGCGGCATTACAGCAGATGACATTTTACAATTAACAAATTCTATGGATCGTCGACTTTTCAAGTAATTTCAAAATAGGGAAAGCACATTCCCTATTAATTTGTTTAAAACTGTGCCTTTGTTTGTATCTGTTATTATTTGTTTGATTATCTTATTTATTAGCTTCTTTTGATCATAAACATTCACGTTCAACATTAATAAACGTTTTGTTTGCTCAATTCTGGGAATTTTACTAAACCTTTCTAATAATTTGGCACGCTCAAATCACCGTACTGATAACAAATATGGCACCAGTTTGTTTACATTGCGCAGATCAGTACGAGAATTTCAGTGATTATGCAAATCAGTGTTGCCAACATTGTGTGAAAATTTTGTGTGAATTGATTAGACGGTTTTTGAAATATTAGAAAAAAGTTATCTCGATAATAATTTGGCATGCAGTGTATATCTAAATGTTTTATCTTCAATATATATTTATAATATTTAAAATATAAAATATTTAAACAATATATATATATATAATTATTTATTTAAAAAATATGATTCCAAATCGCTACATAAGAGGTCTCATGTTTAAAAAAACAAGAGCCGAAAACTTCAATATAATCCTTTAAATTAAATTGAGTTTAAAATTAAAATGGGCTCCGTTCCATCTTTAAGCGAAATTTTTGTTGGAATAACGTATATCTGAAATTTACTTGTTTTAAAATTGAAATCAAAATTTCCATGGTAACAGCAAAGGCGAATTGTTTAAATTGGGTAGGCGAGTGTAGGGTGTTTAATAATAAGTAGCGGTATAGAGATACTTTCAAGATGTCAAGTCAGGGGAAAGGTGGGGTCTCTAAAATGAAACGGAAACATGTATAAACCTTCGTCTAGTTTGTTTGTTTATGGATGATTTATTTTTTTATTTATTTTATTTTATGAATGAAAGGGATTTGTGCATATAAAAAAAAAAAAAAAACTTTCGTAACGTTTGTTTTTTTGACGACATTATAAAGGGTTATCTATTTTTAAGGTATTTAAACTACTTATTTGGGCTATGGATTATGAAGGGTGTTATGTTGTATGCATGTTTGTAGTTAATTATTCCTACTATGAATCTGAAGATTGGGCTATTTGTTAAACAAGTTATTATAAATTTAAAAAAATTTTTTTTTTTTTTTTTAACTAATGATTCAAACCAAAAATCTGATGATGCCTACAAAAAACCGTTAACTCGTGTCTATTATTTAATAGATTATTATTATTTAGAAGTTTAAATAATGCAATTTTTCATGGAGGCACAAAGGGCATGGGTCATCCCAATTTTTTACATATTCTAGCCTTATCAATGATTTTCCATTTAACTTTTGGTGTTCTATTTGTTTCCTTCAATGCCAAAAATATTTTGATAGTGAAGTCTGATTTCTTTTTGTTTATATTATTAAAAGAGCACTTATGCTGCCTCCATCTATCTTTAAAATTATTCTTCATTTGGACACAATGTATATCATATTAGTGCTAGGGCTCTCTGTGGATGAAATAGTACATTGGTATACCACAGAAATTAATGCAACATTTATTTTCTAATGGGCAGTCTTCTAGGTTTCTACAGTTACATAATTTTTTCCTTTTATCGTCTGGTTTAAGTGCAGATTTTTATTAATACTGTTTTGGCATGGGGGTTTGTTCAAGATCATATTATTGTGTTTTTTTTTATTATACGTACAAGATTATCAGAGCAGCTGTAACTCAATTTTAGGGTGTTCTTATTGAATATATTACTAAGTTTACTATTGGCCTAAAGTGTTTATCAATTAAAGCTAAGAATTTCTGTCCAAGTTTAATACTAACCCTTTGGTTGAACGGAGGGGTGTACCAAATGATATTTCTTTTCCTGTTTTTTTTTCTATGGCCAGTGTAATTTTCTCTATAGTTAATGTTAGCATTTTTATAACCACTTTTTTTAGGGCAGTGTTATAGAAGCCATTGTGTTGTTGGAATATTTCCTTGTTTGCGGAGTTAATACTAATTCTATTTTCTATTGATGAGGGTATATGTTTAATTATTGATGGAGGATGGTTTGACTTTAAAATTGTATGTATAAAGGGTTATATTTGGTTTTCTATAAGGTTGGTATGTGTCTTTGGTAAGTCTAGAGTTACGTCGAGGAAGTTAACCCTTTTCAAATTAGAAGAGACAGTAATCTTTAAGTTTAGTTTTTTAAATTCACTAAATATAATTTTTTGATTTTTTTCAATCTTAAAACAAGTAGAACTCCTCTCACCACCATGATCCCGTCATCTCTATACAGCCCGATGTCCTTAATATCAATTTCGCAGTGTGCTGTTAAGTTGTACAGTATAAGGAGACCAACGAGGTCAGAAGACTCTGCAGAGTCTAACGATCCCATAGTGATGTCAAACAGGTCGTTATTGTTTTTTATCCATTGGTCCCCATTATGAACGAGGACCGATTTCTTGATTATTTGAGGATTATATCCATTTCTTCCTTTGTTAGGTTAGAATAACACAGCAAAAAAGTCCAGGGCAGTCAAAAATATATCCTTCGAAATTGATACAAAGTAATCCACGATATAATAAACTGTATAAGGGTGCAATTCCGTTTATCATCAATATAGTTAAACCAATTGATAACATCTTTAGTATTGATCCATAATTTTAATTCCAGTTGTTTTTTTATTTAAACGTTACGAAAGTTTTTTTTTTTTTTTTTTTTATTTGCACAATTCCCTTTCATAATAAAATAAAATAAATAAATAAATCTCCATAGACAAACAAACTAGACGATGCCAAAATACATGTTCCATTTAATTTTAGAGACCCCCACCTTTCCCCGACTTGACATCTTGAAAGTATCTCTATACTGCTACTTATTATTAACATTTTACGTATAGATTCTATTAAATTTTTACACAATTTAAACAATTCGCCATTGCTGTTACCAAATTTTGATTTTTTTTCAATTTTTAAAACAAGTAAATTTCAGATATACGTTATTCCAACAGAAAAAAAATTTCGCTTGAAGATGGAACGGAGCCCATTTTAATTTAAACTCAATTTAATTTAAAGGATTATATTGAAGTTTTCGGCTCTTGTTTTGAAACATGAGACCTCTTATGTAGCGATTTGGAATCATATTTTAAATAAATAATTATATTTATGCTCTACTTTTTTGTATCGAGCACTATTTTTTAAAAATAATAACTAAAATACTAAGGGACTTTGATTATTTACCTAACCAGTTCCTTCCTATTTTTATATATTTTCATTTATATATATATATATATATATATATATATATATATATATATATATATATATATATATATATAATATCACTTGATGATAATAGGATAATTAAAGGATGATATAAATTCAAAGAGAGCTCAAAGTAAGAACAGAGCAATATAATAATGAATACAGAATCCTTAAAAATCTACCAAGTCAGGTGATAATTCATTTTGTGAACTTCAGACATCCATCTCTTCAGACCAGTTTTGCAAAAGTAAATGGAGTTTAATTTATTCAGACACAAGGAAAAGGAAAAGAAGGAAAAAGAAGAGACAGAAAAGAGAAAAAGAAAAAAGTTTTAATATTACAAGGGGGAAGAAAAAAGGGTGAGGAAAGCAGAGATTTTAATATAAGGTTTTTTAGGGGGAAGAGAAAGAGAAATAGACATGGGTAGGGGAAAGGGAAAGATAGTGAGAGAGGGAAAGAAAGGAATTAAGCAAGTCAACAGGGTGATCCAGAAAAGATTTTTTTTCTGGGATTTGACAAGTTAAAAAATAGGCTGGCAGAATGGAGTAATCATAAACATTTAAATTAAGATATATTTAAATATAACTTAATTATATGATTGTTTTTACTTATAGCAAGGGAACAAGGCTAATGATCAATTGGTACTCTTTTCATTAATTTTATTTTTAGTCTTATATTTAGGAAATACTATTGCATGCATAACCTAATGACATCTATAATATATACTTAATATATTCTTTCTTTGTATTGTTTCTCTTTAGGACAAGATGCAAATGTCTTGTTTGGTGCTGCCAACATTGTTGAATCTTTTGTGGGTGAGCTAAGTCAATTCAATGTCTACAACCATGTGCTCACTGAGATGGAGATAAGAACCTTGGGTAACTTTTCAAAATGTAACACAGCTTTTGGCAATGTTCTTGCTTGGAGTCAAGTACCTCTTAGGACCAGGGGAGATGTTCATATAAGGAATAATTCTCATTGCCTTGGTATGTACTCAATCACATATGTATAAGACACACTCATCCCTTGTCTAGTGCTATGTAAATAAACTCTGACACTGTACAATACTACCTCTGTTGTATAATAGATATTATAGGAGGAAGTGTTAAAAAGTTCTCAACCCAACCTAGAAGGAAATCCCCTAGAGCCATGAAACATGTATGCTATTATTCATATTCACTCTGCTGTTCAGCCTATTGTTCTTTAACTTTTTTTAACTCTTAAAAAAATTATATATTCTGTTTGTTCATTGATCTGTTGCTGCTATAGCTTCCAAATCATTTGAAAGTTGTTTTTTTTTTTTCATTTCAAACTCTGTTTATGATTGAGAAACAGGAAATAGTTGGTGCAAGATGGATGCTTGATGCACTCAAACTTAAATTCTTCAAGACATTCATCTTGCCAACCCTGTGATTAAGTGTATTATCCTGCAAACAAATAAAGAAAACACCTTTCTGCAGCTTCTCTCAATGTTTTTCTTTCAACAATGCCTGTAATCAACTTATCATTTTGCTTTAAGTGTTTGAAATTGTCAGTCATGAAAATATCTACATTGTCCCCTCCCCCTAATTATGCCCATGACCTTTCCTATCAGTTTTAGTCTCTTGGATTTTTTCAGCTATGGAGGACTCAAGTGCTACCACTGCATGGACCATTGTTTGGTCTCTAGATCAGAGACGACGGAACCATGTCATCAACAATGACAAATCATTCCTAAATATCACTGAAAAATGCTGAAAATTCAATTTGGAAGTGCCTGCTTGGCATTCAATCGTTTTAGTGCCTACTTGACTAACACAGAGTCAATAGAAATATCTCTAGTTCCTCAGCAATTCATGTGGTCATAAATTAGGTTATAAACATGATCAACAATTTCAGGAGTTGACATTATTGAATGCTTCCAAAAACATACAGCATTTTAGATTTTTTAATCATTTCACCCCAAGCAAGACAATACAGCCACTACAACACAAGGGGTTACTGAGTGTAAAAAAATATGAGAAAAAGAAAGACATTAAGGAGAGAACAATAAAAGAACCAAAATTAAGAACACAAAACATAACAATTAACATTGCATTTAAATTTTTGAAAATCAAAGATGCCAAAAAGGAGTTCCAAAAGTGAGAAATGTGAGAGAAGAAACTGTTAGCATTCAACTGTAAAATGATGAGACCAAGCTTCCAATCTAACACTGCACTTAGATTCATATAGTTGAGGTACCAAAAGAATTACTATAGAATATTTATAGAAAAGCACAAGGAAGCTACATTATGGTGATGTGAAAGTAACTGAAGCTGAGAAACTCGGTCAGAATCAGTAACATTGCAGATTCTTCTTTGGATTTTATCAATAATTTCTAAATGCATAGCAGAAGCTCCAGACCAGATATCCTATGCATGTTCAAATGTGCAAGATGGATTCTGTCAAGAAAAATTGTCTAGCACAACACAGTGAACCAACTTTCCTAGCAAGATGCAGTGAGTCACTTACATGCTGATGGAAGATAAAAAAAGGTTCTTTAAGATGATTAAAAGAGAGCAGTTTAGTTTTGGGAGTGTTAAAATTAACAAGCCATTTCTTGCTTGAGTTAACAATACATGATAGGTCATTTTCTAGATCAGCTACCAATTTGACCTTGTACTGATCAGACTTACCATTAAAACAGGAGTAAATAGCTATGTAATCTGCATAAATACCTAGATGGGAATTGATGACATTGAGAAAGTCATTGATATAGATAAGAAATCAAGTTTGTTCAAGGATAGAACCCTGGGATACATCCACATTAATGCAAAAAGGGGAGTGGCCATTCAAGACAACTTTAATTTCATGATTTCATAATATTTTGATTGAATCAGATCAAAAATTTGTTCAGAAATATCATAATCTCTTAACTTGAGAAGACCAACATACCAATTCCTGTCAAACATCTTTGAGATATCCAAAGCAACAGCCCTAGCTTCACCATACTTATCTACAGCAATAGTAGTTAATACATTAACAGCCGACCTAGTGAAGCAAAAGCCATATTGATTGTCTGAAAGAAAGTCCTATGAGGTGCTTAACCAATTTGGAGTTGATTAGAGCCTATATTACTTTGCTAAAAAGAGATAGAGAGCTATTAGGCTGGTATTTAGAAAGATTAGTTTGTCTGAGTTCTTAAAGACTGGAACTACAATTTCCATACTAGAATTTAACATACACTTCTTCCCATGGGCATGTGTTACCCAATGTGTGCTTCATGATTTCCTTTGGAGTTTTCTGCAAATTTATATAGTCTTTCAAAAATGTAATTGTAGACACATTACACACACACACACACACACACACACACACACACACACACACACACACACACACAAACAAATATATATATATATATATATATATATATATATATATATACAGATATTATTTATTATTATTAATTATATATAAAAGTTACTATATAAAAAGTGAGTTAAAATCTCCTAACACACAATAAATAAATTAACCTTGCCCGTCAGAAAGGAAATTGTGAGTTATTCATAAACTTAAGCTTAAACTGCTCAGAAGAGAACTAAAAATATTTTCAAGCAAAATACTCCCTTCCTTTTTTTGTCTTTTCTAAACAAATTTTCTTTATTTTCAGATATTAATGAGTGTCTGTTTCCAATTGTGTTCCAATGTGGTCAGAACAAACTCTGCAATGATATGGTTGGTGGCTATGAGTGTAATAAATGCATGTATGGCTACAAGGGTCCTGAGTGTGATGAAGCAATTGATGAATGCACATTAGGTGTATGCCTCAATGGAGCCCAGTGCACAGATGGTCCTGATCCTTATGACTACACCTGCTTCTGCACTGTAAACTTCTCTGGTAAGTATTTTATTTTTATTCTTGTTTATTTGTTGATTTATTAAATTGAATCTACCTACATAGTTTGAGTGCTAAGTCAGTTGTCATGGTGATTAAATTATACAGTAACAACAGAATAAAATGCATTTGATTCTCTTATTGTATATGCATATCCCTTGAAACAAGAGATGCTCTGACCTCATTGAAAAGAATTGCTGAACCTAACACAATAAGGTACAATAAGGTTATTCATAAGCACAATGTTATGCTTTTCACTGATGATTTGTTTTGTAATACAGGCAGTGAAGGTTATCAAAAATCTGTAAGGCTTTAGCAAGTCACCAACTTTCAAAGACTTTCTTCTTCATTTTTGATGTGCCATGTTCCATCATGAAGTGGATTATCATGGCTCTTCACAACTTCCTATCCTTTGTTGTTCTTAGTAATGTTTGTCTTTTTCACTATTCCTTCCTGTTCCATTTACACAAGCTTGTTAGGTAAGTTACTCGCTGTTTACCTCTGTTCCTCTTGCCGTCAATGTCCTGTGAGTGTCAAATTCTAAAAGCCATCTTTCCCATTATCTGTCCTAGAAATTTCTATTGTTTCTTTCTGATACTAACTATAAGCATCCGTTTTGTTTCTATTATCCTTAAAACTTCCATGTTGCTCACATGTTCAGTCCATGATATTCTCAGCATCCTTCTGTAGAATCCCAGTTCATTTGCCTCAAGCCTCTTCATCTGTGAGGAGATTGTCTAGCATTCACTGCCATATAGAAAGGACTGATATTATATAACAGTTCAACACTTTTTTGTTGTTTCTAATGAAATTTTCTTATTTCTTAATGCTTTGCTTAGCTTGTGGAAGGCATCTTTTGCTATTCTAATATGCCTTCAGATTTCAGTGTCACATTTTCTGTCCTCTGTTAAGAGTCCAACAATTAATTATCATTGATTGATACAAATAGTAAATGGGAATAAAACTGTATTTGGACCAGATTAGGTTTTCTTTCAGCTCCATAGTAATGGTAGACATGGTATTTCTTTAAATAATCAAGCCAAATTTTTCTATAAGCTCAACAACAAAAAACAATTGATCTGACCATCCTTATTTCAAGAAGACTCTTGTATCTGGTTGGGTCAGAAAAATTCCTGATGGTGAGGTGTCTTCACTCTGCCATTCTCATAACCATACTTACTTTGTGCATTTTTTATCTTTAAAAATGAAACAAAAACAATTAATCACTGTCACAATTCCATGCCCATGGAGTTCAAACTATCCCAACTCAGTTTGGATCATCAGTGTTCTGATCACTAGTTTGCCATTCTGGGACAGCCTATGCATTTTGAAACAGTAACAGCTAAACAGTAAATAATACAATAGTGACTTCAGAAATTTAATTCCGGAGTATAAAAAAGAGGAAGCAAAAGTACCAATCTGTTTATTCTCTCTTTAGACTAGATGTGAAGAACTGGGCGTAAATTATCTAAAGATTCCATACCACATCACAAATAAATCTACTAATAGCAAACAGTGTTCTTGTTTTCCATCCAGAGGCCAATGTACTAACAATGAGAGTAACTATGCTGATGCTATAGGTATTCATAATTGGTATAAGGATGATCTTGGACAAAAAAAAAATTAACATTCTGTACTATTTGTTCCAAGAAGTAAAACTTAAGATAAACCTTTCCAAAAGAGAAACTATGATCTGGAATTGGAATGAGAGTAATGAGGGCAAATAGCTTAAATCCATCATAAAAAAAATGTGGAGTTAATAAATTTGAAACAGTTAAAACAAATTCATTCTAGGATAAAAGGAAATTGAACAAAAAATAGGTTGCACTAAGGGCGATTTTGTCCAACAATGCAAGATACTACAAGATCAAAATATTGACCTGAAAAGTTGGGTCATATTCTTAAATAGTCTCATCATATCTAGACTCTCATATGGATGTCATGCATGGAATCCTGCACCTTCAGTAATATCCAAATTATCATCATTATACAACTGTTTCCTACTAACACCAGTGGTCCTTGTTTGAGCACAGGTAAAAAGAACAAAGTTTCAAATGCTGATTTTCAAGATATGCATAACTTTCTTACATGAAAGATGGGTACAATACCTACTCACTAATCCTGTAATTTGTACTAAATTAAACTGTGTGAATATCTATTATATCATTGTTTTTATTTTGGATCTAATCCTTCAACTTGTAGCCTAATTATATTTAAGCAAGTAGCTTCTTAAAGGGTAAACTTATCTATACCTTTTGCTATTTTGCTACCCACAACAGAGGAGTAGATTCTACTCCTGGTTTTGAATTCAGAGTTTTCCTTTTTCTAGACTGGTTATCAGTCTGTGCTGCTATTTAAGCCACAGCTGAAGAAAGATGTGAAGTTTGGGAGAATCCTACTTTTTCTGTCTGCTTGAAAAAAAAAACAAAAACACCAAAAGCTTCAACTGGAGTTTGAACCCAGCTCCTTGATTCCATTTTTGGTGCTGTTAAGTATTAGGCATCTCTTCATACAGTTCTTTTGAATTATATTTCTAATTAATAACTCCATTCATTTTTACTAAATTATTCTTATTTCTGCTTTTATTTAATGCTCTTTGTTATATCTTCTAGGTCCAACCTGTGCTGACCAGCTAACACCTTGCCCTGCCAATAACCGATGTAGCAACAGCACTACCTGTGTGCCAGCTAAGAAAGGCTATACATGTGAAAACAAAAGTGGCTCCACGAATCCAAGGAGTTCAACTATTAACTGCAAATCTATGAATCCTTGTGAAAACGGTGGAATATGTAAGTCTAGACGTGGTAAACCAGACAAATGTGTTTGTCAGCCAATGTGGAAAGGGGAGTTTTGTGATGTTGCCTTCCAGCCTAATTGTGATCTTTCTCCTTGTCTAAATGATGGTAAGTTAAGGAATTTTTATTACAACTATGTTAATGCTTTTCATTTTTTCTTTTGTTAAATGGGGAGAGCCTGAAAGAAAAAAATTAATAACAAATTCGATCACTCATTTCATCATGTAGAACACATATTAGAACAAATAGAAAGTTCTAAACCAGGTCTGTACAAAATACAGCCTATGGGCCACATGCAACCCATAAGACTACCCAGTGGGGCTTGCAAAAGGTTTTCAAAATATCATTTTTGTATTCATAAGAATAAATTTTGTAATAGATTTCATGAGAAAAATCCAGTTTATGTAAGCATGATTTTATTTAAACAATGTCTTTGTATCTAATTGTTCCTTTAACTGAATGAAAATGAAAGAATATATATATCTGTTTCCATATCACTCAAATGGAAAAACCTATTTGTTGGTTTAATCGAGTGTAGAATCGAATCAAATTCAAATTTGCAATGTGAATAAACCCTTTTGAAACTTTCACATCATAGCAGGTAGGATACACAGAGAGCCGTATTCCCCTGGCCTCTGTTTGAAAAAAGTGTGTGTGAAGAGGAGGTTGAGAAAACCCAACTTCATAAAAGTGTCTCAGAAAATGATGATGGTTTTCTTTACTCATCATGGGGACATAAGACTGAAAAAGCAGTCATCTTCTCCCACACTGTTCTGTTAGTTGTTGTTGCAAGTAGGTCAGGCAAGGAGATCAAAATTCTGCACTTAATCTGATCCAACCAAATCTTTCATGGGTGGTGGCCCTACTATACAAAAGATTGTATCCAAAATTTACTGCAGTGTGTGGAAAATCAGATAGGAAATGTTAAAATTAATCTTATGTATATGAATATGTAATTTTTTTGTGTTCATCACTGTAAATTCAATGGTTGATTGTGTATGAAAAATTCAGTTTTGTGCAAGTATGACTTTATTCAACCAATGCTTTTGTATCTAATTATCTCTTTAATTCTCTGAAAATGAAAATATTTCTCCTCACCCTCTTTTTCTGTGTGTGTGTTTTTCAATCTCATTCAAACTGAAGATCCTATTTATTGGTTTCATCCAGAATAGAATCAAATCACTTTCAAGTTTGCAAAACTGTCATCATATAAAGAAACCCTTTTGAAATGAGTGAGTAGGATACACAAACAGCTGGCATTCTTATGTCCTCCATTTGAAGAAAGTTTGTGTGAAGTTGAGAAAATTTGACTTCATAAAAATATCTCAGAACATGATGACTTTGTTAGTAGTTGGGAGGACAAAAGACTGATGAAATCATTTTTAACACCATTCTTAGTTGCTTTTGTAAGTAGGCAAGTAAGGTCATACATGTCCAGCACTTGATACAATTTATTCTTTTGTTGACTAACAAGCCTTGTACTTAAAGATTTGGCTCAGGTGCTCACTGAAATTTACTGCAGATAGGCAGAAAATCAGGCAGGAAATGTAAAAAATTGCTTGCATATATGAAAAATATAAAAGAAAAAGTCTGTTTGTTAACTATAAAAATAGACATGTCAAGAGTCACAATTTTCCTGATAGCTTTATAATAATGAAGACCGTTTCACAATTGATAATCGACTGTCTAATTCTTATCACAATTGCTGAAAGTTCTTAATTCAACTCCACAATATCTGATTATTTTTTGTTTACATCCCAATAACCTGGTGATAGTGTAAAATAGAGCAGGGCACATAAAAAATTTTTCTGCTTTAAAATCTACCGCTGCTGTTTGTGTTCCATTTGCTGTAATATTTAATGACAAAAAATTTACAATCAATAATTGTGTTCATTTTTTGCATTTAAATCTGAGGGTGAGAGAACTTTGCTTTTATTCACCAGCAATGGATGAAAGATCCAGCTTCTTTTTATTTGAGGAGTAGAGAAAACTTTAGACATTGTTGTAAACCATCTTTCATTGTCTGTGATTGTTCTTTTCAAAAGTGGATTGTTTTTGTTGTATTTGTGCAGAAATTTACAGATGGAAATGTGGTTCATTAAATTGGATTTACATATCCAAGTGTTTTCAGGTACTTTATAACATTCATATGAGATGTGTGTAGTGTTTCTGCAGTGTCCTGTATGATGTGGCTGGGATTATTTGTAATTAGTATTTTGAATTGGTTATCATTAATGACTGCAGCCCTGCTGGAACATTCTCATGCTTCAAGATCAAAATTTCCATGAACAGTACTCTTTACACTATTTACATTGTTTGCACTGCTGTCCTCATCTTTACTGTCACATTCACAATGTTTTGTCCATTGTACATTCCAGCCTTCCTCATCTTTTTTATTCAAAAAGTGACTTGACCCAGAGAGTTGTGAGTTCAATCCCTGGCCTCAGCGGAAAGAACAAAAGTGAATTAACTAAAACTGAGATATCCAAAGCATGGTACATGGAATTAGAACAATCTACCCACTGAACTAAATAAAGGGTTCAGTTCAAAATTCCAACAAATATCACCTGAAGAAGGCTAGAGCATACAACATTGTGAATGTGACAGTAAAGATGAGGACAACAATCCAAACAATGTAAATAGTATAAATAGTTACAATACCTCATTTCAGAAATATAGATAGATAAACAGTAATCTGTTATGGCTCTATCTCCATAAATGGCACAAATCTTTTTTTTACTGTTTGTACTATGTTTTTTCCTTCCCAGAAATAAAACAAAACATCAAACCACAAAAATGAATCTTATTTTCCTCCATTTAACCATAAATGTAAAAATATTTGACATTCACAGTCCATATACAAATCATAAAGAAAGACATGCTGAAAGAAATGTCACTTTTCAAAATATGGATACAGGACATAAATTGCCATCATATGTTAAACAAAACTACTTGTTCAAATGACACCTATTAAAAAAGATGTGCATTTTGTTCCAACCCAATATATATTTGTGTGTGTATCCATATATATTTTTTATGTGTAATACTTATCTGTATGTAGTGGACTTTTCTGATATTGTAGTAGGAAGAGAGATAATTTTATGTTATATTAAATTTGATAAATAAGCACTTTTACATTTTTACATACTGAACTTTTTGGATAATTATGTTAGGAAAAGAATTGTTAACTGAGTTTTAAATCTTTTATCTGTATGTCTTCCAAACTATAAAATTTGAACCCTTAAAATTATATACATTCTAATTCAGTTTATTCCAAGGATGGTTTTGATGAACTATTTATTTTTATATAAGCCAGCCACAAATACACACAGATGAATGTACTTTATTATAGAATAGATAAATATGGTCAAAAGAGAAAAACCATGATTTCTACTATCTGCTTTGAATCCCATTTACATCCCAAGGTAAACCTGGTAATTAAGGGATTGTTGCTACAAATTTTAGGGACTATGATCCTGGGAAACACTTTTTTTTTCACCCATTTATTATTTCCCTGTAATATCAAATGATGAAGTAATTTTGTTCTATCTTCAGACAGGATTTCTAACCATTTTGTTTTTTTTCTCATTCTAGGGACATGCATACCGGAACCAGGCAGTGTACGTGGCTACAGATGTACCTGTCCCAATCACTCTTATGGACGTGATAAACCAGTTCATTATGATGCCAACTGTGCCTTGAAAAATCCATGTGACTCAAATCCATGTCAAAATGATGGCTACTGTTTGAAAAAATCTAATGGCAAATTCACTTGTGCTTGCAGGGCCCCTTACCATGGTGAATTTTGTGAGATGGGTGGCTCCTCCAATGACAGTTTTGGTTAGTATTTGTGGCTTTAGGAAAAGCCATTTGTTTGAAAACCTCAACATGGCTATCAGTAGTTGTTTTATATATTATAGAGCTTTACTAGAAAGGAGTTTCTTTTGTTTATTTCAGTGAAGTTGTGTTATTCTTGTTTTTGGTGGTCTTTCTTTTTTTCCTTTTAAAGAACTACTTTTCTGCATGACATATCAGATTTAGATTTATCTTCTGCAAGAAGTTTCTTTATTTTTGTTATTGTCAGATTTGCTTGTCTTGGTTGAATCCAAAATGCAGCACCAAAAAAAAACTGGAGAAGAACTGACATTTAATATTATATAAATATTAACATAGCATAAATATTTCTGAAGTTATTGCAATTGTTTAAGCTTGGGGCCACAATAGTTAGACACCTAATATGAATCAACTTCACTACCCTATCAATGGTCTTTGAGACAAGCATATTAACCATCACAAGTGCCACAATGTGTATATATTCTTTTCTCCTGATAAAACTTTGCAGAACAACTATCTAAGATTAAAATCATTTTTCCAGGGACATTGTACCAATGTTGCCACAAGCTAGAAACTTTGCTTATAACCTTAAAGAAACTTAATAAATTTTGAATAGTTTTATTAATGAAAGTAGAGCGATTAGAATGAAACACATGCTGAGATTTTTTGGTGGCATTGAGAAAAATGAAAGTAAATTCACAAAACTGCCAAAATTTCACATGATATACTAATTACAATGAATTTACTGTAGACAAGCATTTACTTACATGGTCCAATGATAAGAAGGAAAACTGAAGGAAAACTCATATGAACATTTCTGCTCACAGGCACAAAAGAAATAAGTTCATCAAAGGCAAACATGATTAATATATGATCAAATGTACAGATGGTTTATGCAAAAGCAATTTATATAGAAATAAAGAAGGGTGAAGAAATGTAAAAATTTATATATTGGTGTTATATTGCTTAAGCTTTTTGCTTTGCACTCAGTGAATCTTAATTTTAAAGCCAGTGTAAGATTTCTTTCTGCTTATCTAATTTCTTATTTCTTATTTTATTTAAAATCTCTAAAACCCCAAAGTTCCTGATGTTTCTACTTTAAAAGTCATTTATTCTTCTTTACTCAGCAGCAGACATTCTTTATCTAAGAACAACTTTAAGATGAGTAAACAGACAATTTAATTAGATTTACAATTTAATTTTGATTTTTATAATATTTTAAAAGATTTATGACATATATAGGGTGTTGTCAACTTCACCAAATCAGATCAGTTAACCAAACATCAGAATTTTTTAAAATTCTTCTTTGAGGCAAGAACTACTCAACATAACTGATAAAGACCAATTCAAAGTCTCCAAGTAGAATCCTTTCAGGAGGTACAATGTTTCTTGTAGCACCTCTTTTCTTTCTTCATTAATCAACTTGTTTTTGTCCAACACATACAAAATGTAAATGCTATTTTTCAGCCCATGCTAACATTCACAAGCCCCCTTTGAACTCTCAAAGGCCTTGGACTAATTACACAAATACACACACTTCTCTCTAGTTCATTATATTGACATTACAGAAACCTATTTATCTTAATAATAGCTGGGCATCCAGTGATGATCACTCATATCAGTAAGAAAACCATTGTACTCCAACTGCCCAAATTAAACTTGCACAATATTGCAATTGTGGAATAACCACTGCGGGTCAAACTCACTACAAAGTAGTAATGGTTTGTCACTAACCACTAGCTCACTAACCCTTACTCAATGGTGAAATGGCCTAGAAACATTAGAGTATGTTGTGTCTTGGGATCAATATATGAAATTGAAAATCTCTCTAAAATAGCAAATCATAAAATTTTCAAACATACTGCATCTGTCTCCTAATAGTTGTTACTTTAAGGGTATGAAGTATGTATACAAATGTAACCATTATTATGGGACAGAAATAGTAGTTAATTCAATTTTATTTAAATACTTATTTCAGACACAAAGTATACAATTTTAATATGTTAGACATTATCATTTGATAGAATTTCATAAATTTTTAAAACTTAAAATAAGGCAGTTCTTATTTTGTTGCAATGTTATAAAGAGAAAAATAGTGTAAGTTTTTTGCCTCTTGTAAAACTTCTTTCCTTTTTCTCTTTATTCTTTGTTAATATTTCTGTTCTCATTAATTGTGCCTTGTTCTAAACTTGAACTTTTACATTTATTTACAGATAAACAACTAAATAACTTGTACTAAAATAAAAACTTATATTTATAGCCAATTGTTTTCCCTTATATGAGAATTTTATTCAGTGATCCTTGGCAGAAAATGAATGATATTGTGTTTGTATTTCAATCCAATTAAATATTTGTAAATAGTCACTAAAACAAGTGATGGTTGTTGTATTGAATACCAGTGACTTTCTCTTTAAATCTGTAGTAAATTCACTTTCATTCTGATAGTATAATATATCTACAAAGTGTTTTTTTTAAAAAGCATATATTGACTAAAACAAATTATTAATACAATATCAATTGCAGTGATTAAATTTATATAATTTATTTTCTTTGAACATTACCATACAGAGCTGATAAAATATTACTAGTTTTAGTCATTGTAAATGAGATCAATTTACTCTAAGTGCTCTACTATTGTGTCCATATGTTAGACTATTTTAAGCTGGACAATAATCTGATAAACACAAATATAAACATTTCTATAAAATGTTTCTCATATGTATGCATACATAGATACATACACACAAAATTATGCAGACTTTCATATTCTATATATATGTGCTTTTTTCTCTCTCATATGTACAAACACATGCATATACATACAAACACACAATTCCTATAAACTTATTGTCAGTTATTTATAAACTTTTTGTATATGAGAGTGGATCAATAAGTTCATAACCTAATTAACTAAATTTTGATTAGAAATGTTCACAGCATAATGTTTGATTTATTCACTACTGAATTAAGGGTACTGACATGAAAGGAGATTGACAGAAAAGTAAAAAATATTATCTAAAATAAATATTTTCCATCCTTAGGTTATGAATGAAATGAATATATATATATATATATATATATATATATATATATATATATATATATATATTCACTCAGTTTGGATCATAAAACTTCAATTCATATCTGAATATTTATATATATATATTCATATATTTATATATATATATATATATATATATATATATATATATATATATATTCAGATATGAATATATTTAAAGACAATATAAATAAAAGAAAATACAAGAGGAAAACCTTTTATATCAATGTATTTTATTTCTTGATGAACTTTATCAAGGCAAGTTTAGAAATTTATTTTGTAATCTGCATTTTTATACAAGTAATGGGGGTAAAAAATAAAATAACAGTAAGTTTTAAAATTTTGAATTAGAGTCCACTCTATAATATTGTAAAAACTTACTGTGTATTTGTAGTGAAAGGTCAACTATGGAGGTCACTAAACCTCCTTAACCTTTATTACTCTGCATAATTAATATTAGCTCCCTTTCCACTGCATTCTTTTTCAAGGCCTCTCATTTACAGAATCATTATTGTCAATTTCATTCAAAATTGTTTTAGGAGGATATGACAAGACAACTATGAAATTCAAACACACTAATGGGATCAGAGTCAGCTTCAGTGGTAGTATAAACTTTTTGTACAGCAAATGAAGTTACGTACAGAGTAGTAAAGTTTAAACAGCAAGACTTTACAATATTTTAGAAGATTCTTTAATTGTAACATTGGCATAAAAGGTTTTCTTCTTATCTTAATCAAATAACAGAACAATAAGAAACTTCTTGCTCAGCTATACTTCATCTCTATTTTTGATAAAGAAATATATGAATAAATGTGTGAGTGCAATATATATATATATATATATATATATATATAGTGAGAAATTACAACCGATGCATTTAAACAATCATAAATATTTTCATATTTGCCAAAAATGCAAAATATATTTGCAGATGTATTTTCACCAAGAACTCTGAGAATTTCTATGAAGTTTACCATGTTTTAATAAAAATCATAGATAAATGCAGCTTGCTAAGGCTGCTTGCTTACATAATTATGACTTTTTACAGAATAGGACAAAGAATGAATCTCTTTTTTATCTTCACCATTGACAGTTTTATTACTGGATTCTTGCTTTTCTAAAGCTTGGCTTCCTTAAACTGAATATTCATCAAGTCATTCTGTATCTGTTTTATTTTAATTTTTTTTAAATCTGTTTTTTTCTCCAATAAAACACTTTAAACCTATTCTGCTTTTCTGTATACTTGAATCTGGTCTGTCTGCATGTCCTGGACAAAAGCTTCATATGAGGATTTTGGCCAAAGTAGAAATAAATAACTGAATGACTGCAGAGGACTGCTTTAGTTGCTCTATAGTTTCCTTAGCAATAGTCTCAGTAGATTTTAGATTTTGTTTACTAACCATTTCAGTCTGCTAGAACTGAAGAGAGAGAAAGGAGAGTCATCGTAAACTTAGTAATTTGGAGGTGGGGATATTAAAACAGGACTTAGATTTTTGTGAATGTTGAAACTTGTAAAGAAAAAATGATAAGGAATGCTTACTTGGTTTTCTGTATTTCTTACTCTTTCTTCTTTTATGCTAAGAATTGTTTGAAAATGGATCCATTGCTTATTTTAAACTGAAGAGTGTTCAGATGTAAAGATTATCTTGTGAAAAACCCTTTACAAATTATAAGCCTTCAACATTGTGAATGCTTTATTCTGATAAGACCATATTAATTATAATTACAATAATTTCATCTTCCATAAACTTCAAAATTTTCAAAATTAAATTTACTATATGTTAAACACTAAAACAATGCAGAAAGCCTTTTAGTATTGAAAAAGGATATGTGTTTTGACCAATAATCTCAAAAGTTCAAAATTGAAAACTTAATGTTATTTTATTTTGTGACCTCATAAAAAATAATTTATGTATGGCTTATGTAAGAAAATCTATCAAAGTTACTATATACAAATCTTCCATTTAAATGCATAAGTTTATATATATATTGAATGTATTAAAACATTTATTGAACAAATATACAAAACTATTATTTGTAAACAATTTAGTATTTTTTAATGTGCATTTTTTAAATGTGATTAAAAGGATAATTTCCAAATCAGACAATAAGTAACCCTAAAAGTGTTTAAAATATTTTATTTATGAGCATGAAACAAAAAATCACCAAAGGTATTCAATCAGATACTTGTTCAATATAAGGATCTTTGCATTTAATTTTTTATAAAAGAACTTTAACAATGAAAAACAAAACTGACCAATGTTGTTTGCTTTAGGAGAATTTGAAACTTTTTTTTATCTAACCTCATATTTTACAAATTTTTATAACTTTAACAATGATAATCTTTTTTTAGGGATATTAAAAAAGGAAATATTAATTTAAACAGTTGATTGAATTGATTAATATAGATAAAAAATACTTCTCAAATATTGCTCTCCATTAATTAAATTAGAATTTTTGCATATTTCCAACTATCATTTTCAAATTTTACAGTGACATGCCAAAAGTCATTGGCTAGGTGTCGAACATCATGTAGGATATGTATGCTGACATAATATCAATTCCATAATTCATTGGAAGATATCTGGAAAGATAAGGAGCAATGCCATCCACAGCTTCCTGATATTTGTAGGTGCAGGATTTTGCATGCAGATAAATCTCTCCACCTATTCTTAATGTTGGGTGTATGTAGTGGATAAAACATTTGTTAGAAGTTTCCAGAATGCTTCTCAAACCAATTCTGGCCAACTTAGGTAAACAATGACACAGTGCATTATACTTCTAGAATAATGCATCATTGATGGGAGTTTATAAATGGGTGCAAATGGTTACAAAACAATGTAACATAGTGGTTACCATTCAATGACATATTAATGGCAGACTAGCAAACCAAACCCATGCTACAGGAATATTCCCAACACTTAACCACCACCTGCTAGCACAGTGCCTTGTTGCACAAATGGAGTCCATGTGGTCTGCACCGTACTAAACCCTACCATCAGTCTGAAACAACTAGAACCATGACCATGCTACATATTACCAATTTTCCTGGGGTTACTGAATGCGTAGGTTAGCCCAAAATGGCAAACCCTACCATACTGCTCAAAACTTTGATGATCCAAACTGAGTGGGTGTGGTTTTAAACTTGTGAGTGTGAAATTCTGACAGACGGATTTTCTTTTTTTAAGTCTTATCTTTGTATAAGACTGAAAAATGCGCAAAGACAGCATAGTAGCAGCAATAGAAGGGTGTAGATATCTCTCCACTTCTATGTTACTTTACATATGACATAATGTGATGGCAAGTAACTGGCCAACTTGTTGAATCTATACTCTCTATCCTATTTTCCCTCCCTCCAAGAACTGATGCTACTACTACTGAACTAAAATGAGGAAAAGAAACCTAAGAAAACAGTCTGTCATTCATTCAGTCTGGAGCCTGTGAAAGTGTGGATAGATCATGAATAGCCAGAGATGGCACACAGGGTTCACAGATGAGGCTCAGTATCTAGTGTTATGATGTTAACAGGGGCAACCTGGTGGTTCTTCTGTTACCATATCCCATGAAAGATAAAAGAACCCTGAATTGATTTGCTGGGTATGCATCTGATACTTGCTGAATTAAAAGTGAATGTGATTTTAGCAAGTGCCACCTCTCTATTAGACAAGTCTAAGCCAGATTCATCTGACCATAATAAAAATAATTATGATCAGAAGCTTATGGCTTGACCTGTGGTTAGCCATTTCACTGCTTTTCATAAAATATTCCCAGTAAACTCATAATGCTGTGTATTGAAGAATGTCAAATTCTCTACAATTACAGAAATGGAATGACCCATTCATATGGCACCCACTCTCATGCTCATTTAAACTCTGATATGTCACACATTGCCACAAGCAGTATAGCCAGTGTTCATACTGATATACCAAATGTCAAAGCACAATTAATGTAGGTGTGGGCATTTCCATGATGTCAAGATATAGTGGCACCATCTAGCATTAACTTTGTATACTCTATCCAATGGTTTTTGGCATTTAAAAGAAAAAAGCTATTGAAAATTTTAAAAATCTGTACTGAAAATATGAGGTTGGGTGAAATATTTATCTTATATGGACACTTTTGAAATAGCAATGGATCCATTATGAAAGGGATTTCTTGAAAGCAGACCTTAACCCTTATTTATTTTGGAAAGAATAACAAAACAGTCTATGAAAAGGAACAATGGCAGTTCTGCAGAGTGGAAAAGAAAATGTCAAACAAGACAAGAATGGTAAATGTCAAAAGAAAATACTTGTAGAACAGAAAAAGAACATTTGTCTTTGAAATTAATCTTGTGAATATTCTGTTAACTATCTTTTATTAATATGGTAACTGAAGAAAGAATAATTTTAATAGTATATCATCTCTAATATAAATCATACCTCTCCTATGTCTTTATCTACCATTCTTTTTCTATATCTCTTTGCATGTGTGTGTGTGTATGCATATACCTGTGTGTGTGTGTGTGTGTGTGTGTGTGTGTGTGTGTGTGTGTGTGTGTGTGTGTGTGTGTGTGTGTGTGTGTGTAATTAGATGATATTTAAGATTACTTCTGTTCTCTTAATAATCATGACATTATTCTCTTTCTAGATTTCCTGTACCATTTGATTTGATCATCTAGGACATTATAAATGTACTGTACAGATTATATGATTTGGTTAGTTTATCACAATATGTACATTTATGATAAGTTTAATCTTTCTTGATTGCTATTCATATTTTGATAGTATATAAGTAATACATACCTTTGTAAATTTATTCTCTTTATTAGATTTCATGAAATAAGAGAACATATAGACTGCCTTCTGTTTTTAGAACATATACACTGCCTTCTGTTCTTAGAACATATACACTGCCTTCTGTTCTTAGAACATATACACTGCCTTCAGTTCTTAGAACATATACACTGCCTTCTGTTTTTAGAACATATACACTGCCTTCAGTTCTTAGAACATATACACTGCCTTCTGTTTTTAGAACATATACACTGCCTTCAGTTCTTAGAACATATACACTGCCTTCTGTTTTTAGAGTAAAACATAAAATGAGTTTGATGTCACTTGATTACTATTCATTTTGAGATTGGTTATTTACTAAGTGAACATGGTTTATTTCCTTTTTTGTTAGCCTTTACATATATGCTTTTGATAAAGTTGACCTTTGGCCTTTTTAGATAATTTTTTTACAGTGTCTGTGACGATAAGTCATGTCTTTGCCCTTTTGAAAGCATCTGGCTGTCAAGTTCCAACACTCCTAACAGACTAGTTTCATTAAACTAGAATTGATATTTATTTTTTAAATGTTATCTTAGAGTTTTTTAATTTGTCTTTTCCTTTCTAAGTTCTCATGATGCAGACTTATTTGACCCTGAGATTTCTTAACTGGCTTCATATGTACACACACATACACACAGAGAGACTCAGATGTAGTATTAATGTATAAACAAATGTTGAAGGAAAACAGTTCCCTTCTACCATTAATAGAAACATTCTGTAAAACCTTAGGAAAGACATATTTATCTATATATTATATATACTCATAGTACTAGAATACCTATAAACAGATATTCACAAGTGGCAAGAGCCTGCCTGCTTTGTAAGTAAACATGTTCCTACTTTAAACATTAACCAATTGTGCTGGCAGAAAACATGCATTAAAAAAGCAATGCAGGCAGCAAGCACAGTAAAATTTAAAAATGTAACCATATATAGAAAGGAATATTTATTAAATAAGACATATCAGATATGTCTTATTTAATAGTTTTAATCTATTTATATATATATATATATATATATATATATATATATATATAAAAAATATAAAATTTTTATATATATCAAGCAACAATTTGGGAGGAAAATGTTTTGACAAAGAAAAAAAATTTTTCTTGTGTGGTGTGTTTTGTCCTTTAGCTAGTCTGATGAAGTCCTAAAGGACAAAATTATCATACAAAAACCATTTTTCCACTTCATCATAAATCTTTCCTGATATATATCAAGATGTATATATATATATATATATATATATATATATATATATATATATATATATATATATATATAAATGAAAACTCATCACAAAGCTTTTAAAAAAAACTCATTATAAAAGACTTAATACTGTAGTATTTATATTTAACATGCCATGTGATGTGTCTTGTTTCAGACTAAACTAAATCACTACTAATTAGGTTTCATTCTTTGGGGCATTCTGGTGAATTGGGGCATATGATTCCCACTTCAATCCATGACCCTACCTTCAATCCATGACCATTGTTTTTTTTTTGTTTTTTAAACAAAATTTTAAGTGGGTAAATTATATAATATGACTCTGTTGCTATTTCCTTGGCTAAGTTTTAGATGAGCAACATTTCTTAGTTACACCAGCTCAGAATGTTACAGCTAAGACCCATCACGTCACATTCACAGGGCTGAATTATCCTCATTCTGTTCATATTCCATTGGTAAGAAGTTTAATTCTGAATGGAACTTCTTCTTCCTGAGAACTGCTACTTCATGGAACAGACTCCTAAGAGGACCCTTCCCTGATCACTACAATTTTAAACTCTTCAAGTCTAGAGTAAACCATTATGCATCCTACATATCATCATAATTTACACTTACTTCCTCTTCTGATGTTTATTCAGTAACCCTTTACCTTGAGTGACACTATTAGGACTTATATTTTGAACATTTAGTAACATTATATATATATATATATATATATATATATATATATATATATATATATATATATATATATATATATATATATATATATATATATATATATAAAATATAAAATGAACATAGAAGTCAACACTTAGAGGCGACAGTCTATTTCATGCTATATGCAATCATCAGGCCATGTGTGCTGTTATTTTTCTCGGCTATTTATATATATACGGGTCAGTGGTGCATTGTGGGTAGTCTATTATATGGTTATTTTACCGGAAGTTTTATTTATTTATTTATTTATTATTATATTGCTTGTTTTATTTATTTTTATTTTTATTTTTTTTATTTATTTTTATTTATTTTTAATCGGTGTTTTTATTAACATAGTAAAAAATTTGTTTGTATCACTTATTTAATAATTTTGTTTTGGTTTGAGAATTTAATTAAAGCTATTTGTTCAATTTTGGGGTTGGTTGTTGTAGTTTATACTAACTATTATTTTGGTAGGAACAGTTTTTAATTTGTATTTATCCTATTTATTTGATTATCTTTATTTGTTTGAGAATAACGGTAACTTTATCGGTATTGGTTTGTTTATTTATTTACTTGGATGAATTTTTATTAATTTTTTTACTTTATATTTTTTTTTCGGTTTTTTGATTTTTTTAATAACGTAGTATTCATTTTTTATTTTTATTTTTTTTTTTTTTTTTTTTTTTTTTTTTTATTGTTATATAACAGTTATAGCTATTTTTTAGAATGGTTGATTTTATGGTTTGATTTTTTTTCGTCTAACTAATTTTTTGATCATAAATGGTTTGTACTTTGTTTATTATTTACTTTATTTATTTGAGTTCATTTTTTTTTTTTTTATTATTATTGTTATAGTTATTATTATATTTCGTCTATTCTAACAGGTGTGATTTGGTAATTTGTTTTGGATTAATTAATTTTTTATTTTATTTTATTGTTTTTTTTTTTTACTTTTTTATTTATTTGTTTTATTTTTTTTTTTCTGTTTTTTCAATTTTTTTTAAAACGTAGTAAAAATTTGTTTTCATGTCTGCATTTTGAGATGATTCTGATCTTTTATTTAATAATTTATTTTGGTCTGGGAAAGTAATGATAGCTATTTTTTTTTCCAAGCAAAGTTTTTTGTTTTTTTTGATTGGTTGTTGTAGGCTGATGATCTTTTCCTTATTTTTCAAGATATTTTTGGTGTGATTTTTTTTTTTTTTTAATTTCCCAGATATACTTAGAAAGCATTGTACTGTTCGCATATTTACTATTTGTGAAAGATGTTTTTGTGTATAATTTCTTTGTTTCAGGGTCCTTCAGTTACTCCTATGTATATTTTTTTTCTTCATTATCTGGTGATTTTACTGTGGCTTGGTATATTACATTGTTTTGTAAACAATTTCCGTTTAAGGGACATTCATTCTTTATTCTGCAGTTGGACGTGGGTTTAATTTTCCTGTTGTGCTTTTTTATTATTTGTGCCATTTGTGCCATGTTCTCAGTGCAGCTGTAGCTGATTTTTACTGTGTTTTTGTTGAATATTTTGTGTAGGGTGCTTGATTCCGGGAACTGTTTGTGTAAGAGTTTGAAGAATATTTTTCCTACGTTTGTTTTTACGTTTTTGCTGTACGGTGGGTTGAACCATATGATATTTCTTCTCCTGTTGGCCTTTTTTGTGTTCTGTGGTGAGTATGTGAGTGTTATATATATATATATTATAATAAAAAACAAAAACAGTGCTCAATGTAAATTTACAGAGCATAAATATTATAAATTAATTGATTTAAAATATGGTTTCTTCGCTACACAGTAATAACTATGTTTCAAAAACTGAAACTAAAAACTTCAAATTTAATTATATAATTAAATTAAAAGCATTAGTTCTGTTTCATCTTCAAGCAAATTTTGGAATAACTTATTTTTAAATTTACTGAAATTTTTAAATTTAATGTACATATAAATTCATAATTTTCTATTTCCAAGGACATAGAGATATCCAATCATTTAGACAGGGGCGGTAGCGTGTTCATTTTTATTAACTATTGTTGTATCAATTACGAGTTACGTCTGAAAAAGAGGTTAAGTTTAGGGAGGGTAGGAGTGCATTTTTTAATGAATTCTGACATCTGTTAAACGCATGTTGTCTGGGTTTTTTTAATTATTAACAACAAAAAGTTTTTCGACACTTTTTTTCATTAAATTCGTTCTTGTATACTTAAAGATTCTTTCTAAAAGGGGTTTTTGGGTTAGGATACGTTATATTTAACTACAATTTTAATATATTATTTTTACTCTTAATTATTAATAGACTATATTTCTTTTTAAATCAAATAAATGTAATAGAATTACTTAAATTATTTAAAAATTATTTTTTCATATCAAATATAAGTATGTATATTACCAGCTCCCATTTTTTTTATTTTTAAATATTATTTAAGGAAAAGTTTTGACAATGACAGCTATTTCATTTCTTTGATTTAGTAAATTTTTATTTTTTATAAACTTAGTAATATATAGTTTCTCATGTATGCACAAAGGACATGTGTCATTTAATGACCTTACATATTCTAGCTTTTCTTATTAATTTCCATTTTACTGTAGGTGTTTTATTGGTTTCTTTTAAGTTCCACAAATATTTCAAAAGGGATGTCTGATTTCGGTATTTATTTATCCTAAATGAAGTTTCATGTTGATTGAACCTCTTTTTGAACTCATGGCTTGTGCAACCTATATAGATTTTCATGTTTTCGGGATTCTCAATAGATGAGATATTGCATTGGTATACTAATGATTCCGTTCAACATTTATTTTGTAGAGGACAGTTATGAGGATTTCTACAGTTACATTTTTGTTTATCTTCATCTCTCTTTATTTTTATATTGTCTAAATTTCTTTGGTTTTGGTCTAAGTGTTTATTGAAGATATTAGCATTATGTTTCTTAATAATTTTTTCTAAGTTTTCAGTACAGCTGTAACTTAATTTTAGTGTATTTTTATTGAAAATAGTACTTAGTTTACTATCTCTAGGAAAGTGCTTAACGATAAATTATTGTCCTAATTTGTTCTTTATCATTTGGTTGTATGGGGTGTATACCAAATTATTTTTCTACTGTTTTTTCTATGCTTTCCATTTTCCTTTTTTATATAAGTTAGTTTTGGGCTTTTGTAGCCACTATCTTTTAGAGCTTTATTATAGAAATTAATATGTTCATAGAAAATCTTCTCATTTGCTGAATTTTTACTTATTCTTTTTTCGATAGGTATATGCTTAATTATAGATGGAGGATGATTAGATTTAGGGTGTATATATAAAGGATTGGTATTGGGTTTTTTATAAGGTATGTATACATTTTTCATTAAATCTAATCAAGAAAGTTAACTTTTTTTAATTTAGTGCTTACCGTAATTTTTAAGTTCAGGCTTTTAATTTCTTTATATAATATATTTCTAATTTTATTGATTTTAAAGTTAGTAGAGTTCTTTATAACCATAAGTCCATCGTCTATGTATAAACCAATGTTAGTTATATCAATTTCACAGTACGCTGTGAGATTGTATAATATAAAAAAAAAAACCTATAAGATGATCTGATTGTGATCTGATTGTAATGTCAAAGTAGTCATAAGAATTTTTTTTCCATTGCTCACCTGTATGTATCAGTACCAATTTTTTCGCATTTATAGTAATGTTTTTTTTGCATCTGTAATATTTTTTGTACTGGGTAATTTCCAACGCATTCATGAACAGTTCTTTAGATATTGATTGATAATAATTTTCAATATCAAACTAAATTTAGTTCGTTCGATTTTGTACCAGATTCGTTTTATCTTTTCATATCAAAACCAGTTTTCATTTTTTTTGGTATTAATCCAAAGTTTCAGGCCTATTTTTTTTTAATTTGTTGATTTACCCTTTCTAGGATTTTTTTTATTTTTTTCCATTCTCAGGTCTTGTTGGGTTTATTATCCTTGTAGTTGGATATTATTCATAAATCTGATTTGTGGTCCTTTAAGCTTATATAGCACTCTCTTTCATTTACTTGACCTACTTTATCACTAATCTTCAGTTTGTCTGTGATTTTTTACTGCTGGTATTAATATTATCCACCATGTTGAGGTAATTATTATTTGCCTTTTTATAAGTCTTACGTAAATCCTTATTTATTAGATTGTTGTAGTCCCTTGTCGTTATTTTATAGAAGTTTCCTGTTTTGTCAGATTTCACTAAAATTTTATCCGTTGTGTTATCTTTTACTATTTTATCCAGGCGATTTTGGAAGTAGCATTTCTTTTTATGGAAATTTATGTTATTTATTATTTCCAAAAGGTCATTTTCAAAATCAGACAAATTATGAATAAACGGTGCTGCTTTTTTACTGTTAAAACTGCAAACATCATTATTGTTTTTGTTTTCTAAGTCATTCCGTTGAAGGAAGAAATAAGCTCTCCATCTCATCCTTTGTATGAGTTCCTCTGTTTTTTGCATTAATATAACGAAATAATCTTTTTTGTTGGTATTAGGAATGCTCTTCAGAGAAATTCCAAAATTTATTTTTTCCATATTTTTCTTGTTAAAAATAAAGATTAAGAGTGCTCGACTTTGATTAGGATGCCAATGTATATATATATATATATATATATATATATATATATATATATATATATATATATATTATAATAAAAAAAAAGAACAGTAAGATATATAATAATTTGTTCTTACTGATATTTTTTTTTATTTTTACAAAACAGTGCTCAATGAATTATTATGACAAATATATATATATATATATATGTGTGTGTGTAATTGCTTAAAATTAGTTACAATTATGGGGTAGTGTGCTCAATATCACATTTACAAATTATTTTCATATTATATACATGTATATAAGTACATAAAATATATCTAGAAACACTAGCTTTTTGAGTATATGCACATGGAAATATATTGGCACATATAATTTTTCCCCATAAAATATTCTCCCTTCTTTGCTTCAAATATTGGTCCACATTTCTGACCAGAGTTTGGACATATTTGTCCAATTTTTTTACAATTTTAACTTACAAAAAAATAAGCCATTATCAAGAATTTTCTTTTTGGGTTATGAAATAGAAAACAATGTTAGAAAAAAATTTATTTCAAAAATTAAAATTTTTTTTAGGATGAAACAGGCTCTTGGTGCTAAGTTTTGACCAGTGCCCTCTTTTATATTTACATAAACTCTATCACTGTTATTTAAGCACATTTACCCATAAATAAAGCATATCTTAAAACTATATTTTTATCATATACAAGCAGAATTACCTGGCGTTGCCTGGGTTTATTCAAAAAAAGATCACGAACTTCATCCAATCTGTAAAGTTAAAATAAAGAAGATTTTCTTTAGTGCCTCTCATCTATATGGTGAAAAATTATAATGACATGAAGTGTGAAAACATTTATAACAGGAGAAAGTTGTTTTTTACAGAAGTACAGAAGATACAAAAAAATTTGTCAGCAATTGAAGAGTACATTAATGGCAATCGATCTTCGAAAATTGTTGAGGAGAAATGCTTTGTTGACAGCTTTTGCTCAAACTACATCGAATGAACAACATGCATTGGAAGGAGAATAAATTCAACAAAGACTTCTCCTAGCAGCCATGCCAAGGCTGAAAACCAACGTTTACAAAGACTGTATAGAATTGTTCTTTGGCCCTCAGTTTCAACAGCTCGAGTATCAGAGGTTCTGGCAGCTTTCCTTCCTTGTCTAGTTAACCGTTGCTCATTAGTTTTTGCAGACCTTGCATTAGCTGTACGAATAGCATTTTGTGTCAGTCTAATTTGAGTTTCTTCTCCGTGCTTTCATGCGTTTGGCTGTAGTAGTAGCACGTCCAAGTGAAGGATTTTACTTTCTTGGCATTACTGTCAGGCTGTAGTTGGAGGGGTTTGGCTAAGCTTTTTGAATAACAATGAAGTAATCACTTAAAAAGCAAGAATATTATACACATTAATGGAAATATAGCCACAATAAATTAAATGCAAGTTTATAAGGGGGAACTTGGGAATGTGGTAAACAATTATAAGCAAGTTTGTAAAGTTAGGATTTATCTAAAAATAGACTACCAAAAAAACATTCTAGTGATAAAAATAAAAATTAATGTGCAGCTAGAAACCTATCACTATGAACGTTAAAATGTACACGCTAAGTTTAGCATAATTATAAATGAATCGAAAGAGGGTCTTTACATTATGATAAGTGCATTTTTCAGAATAAAACTGTCAAAATTTTAGGGCTCAAGTTTCCAAATATATGAGTTAGTAAGCATTATTTAAACGCTAATTAGAAGATGATAAATACATAATTAAAAATTAGCATTTACGCTTAAACTTTTTTTAATATGATTTTCACAAATTTAAATTGGAAAGTATCAAAAATCAAAAAATATACATGCATGAAGACACCCTACCTTTTCACTAGATGACAACTTTGATGCGAATGAGATTTTTTGCATTTATTTCATCACATAGCACTAATGAACACTACACATGAAACAAAATCAATAGTACGCACTACATAACTCGATCAATCATTGCACGTGGAGCAAAATCAATTGTACACACTACACATCTCAATCGATCTCGCACACGCGTCTTATACCTATGTGCACTTCTCTCATCGGTGCACACTTTCGTTTGCACTTATTCTTTTTTTCTTAAGGAAGGATATAATTTTTGCCGTCAAGTTAATGCAAACTAAACTATTTCAGTACCAAAATAGGAAATCCATGGGAAAAACTGATATTTTTCATAATGTACTTATGACACATTGGGTGTCAGTTTTGATTTTGACTTGATTGATGCACAAATTATGTGCAAAT